>PVJH01011623.1:0-68013 GCA_004026705.1 Nesogale talazaci | reverse complement strand
GACAGCAGAGTAGAGGGTAAAGGGAGAGATCGGTCAGTACAAGACATGAAAAACTAATGATAATTTATAAATTATGAAGAATTCATGAGAAAAGGAGGGGGAAAATGAGCTGATACCAATGGCTCAAATATAAAGAAAATGCTTTAAAAATGATGACAGCCACAAATGTATAAATGTGCTTGCCATAATGGATTGTGATAAGAGTTTTTTGAGCTTCCAATAAAATGATTTATCTTTTAGAGAGCCTTTTTTTTTTTTGCATCACTGTCTTCTGGTGGTTGTGGGAGCTAGCCAGTCTTGCTCCTGCAGAGTGGCTGCTGGATTTGAACCGCCAAGCTCGTGGGCTGCAGTCCCACACTCAACCGCTACGCCACTGGGGCTCAGCCCCAACGATTTATTTTTTTAAGCAGAAGAAAACAGATCAAGAAAAAAGTAAGACCGTATCATTTGATCTCCCTTTTGACTCATTTTAGATTTCTTTCAGTTTTTAATATTTTCTGCTTTCTTCTCTATTGAGAACTTGTTTCTGTTTGTCTTTCCTCCTGTTGTTTTTGTTTTGTATGTTTTTCTGTGTATGAATTCTAGGATAGGTATATCTCTAGGGAATATAACTGGATTAATAATTCTTCTAGGGTTATGACAACTGGAGGCTGTGTGGAGTTGGGCAGCTAACAGGAATGACTACCAGAAAGAAGAACATGTTTCAAAATGGGCTGCAGTGGTGATTATACAACTCTTCTCATTATGACTAAAGTGTTGAATTATATGATTTGTGAGTTCTATACACAGACATACATGCATAGACATGCACAGAGATGTGACAATAGGCACTCCATGACCGTGTCTCAGCCTTTTAGCTAAGACCAAGTGTAAGAGGCACTCCTTGAGGAAGGGACATCTGCAAATCAAGGAGCGATGGTGACTGACTACCTCTAGGAAGGAGTTGACAGAGCGGCTCCTCTGTGGGGGACTTGTTGGCTTCAGAACCGCAAGGCGATGAAATTCTGCTCTTTAAAGCAGGGCGCTTGTGGTAGTTGAGTTATAGTAGTATCAGGAAAGTTAGAGAATTAAAGAAAGAGCCCAGGGGATCGCAGCAAAAATGCCATCATTTTTTAGTTATATGTTCATATTAAATTATTCTTCTATTAAACTCAAACTGTGGTTCCTAAAGTCCCTTCTCTCTGTCTCTCTGTCTCTCTCTGTCTCTCTCTCTCTCTCTCTTTATTCTTGCTTTCCAATAATTTTATCGGGGACTATTAAAGCTCTTATAACATTCAGTACATCATTTGTACCAAGCATATTTGTACACATGTTGCCATCTTCATTTCCAAATATTTTCTACTTGAGACCTTCGTATAAGCTCCTGTTTTCCCCTCCTTTTTTCCCCTACAAATCATTTTATTGACGGCTCATATAACTCCTATCATGATCAATACATACATCAATTACATGCAGACAACATTTGCAAACGTTGTTGTAATCACCTTCAAAACATCCTCCCTCCACTTAGACCCCCAGTACCAGGTCCCCGTATTTTCCCTCCCTTCCCATACCCCCCATGAACCCTTAATAATTTACAAATTGTTATTACTTTTTCATATCATACTCTGTCAGCTGTGTCCCTTCACCCACTTCCCCGCTGTTCCTACTCCAGAGAGGTCATCTGTAGATCCCAGCAACTGGTTCTCTCTTCCATTGCTCCAGGTTACATTTAACCTAAATAGATACTTTTGCAAGATCAGAGAAGCAGAATGAAACAGAAACATTGCTGCTGTGGAAGGCTATGCTGTCAGTTGCAGAAGGACTAGCAGGATCCAGTTTCCACTTACTTTCCTCCACTTCTCTTCCAGCAATTCGTCCCAACTTCTGACTCTGTTGACTAGCAGCAGTCTCTTGCATAGGTCCAGATCCTTGTTGTGAATGCAGACTTCCTCAGGCTTCTCCAACCCACTCCTGCAGCTGGATGGACTTGGCTTCTCAGAAAAGGTCTTTTTTGATTTTCTTATTCCCTCTTCAGATGATCAATTATCAAGCCCTTCCCTTTCCTCACAACCATGAAAGGTCTGATTCCTAAAACCAGTACATTATTTTAGGGATTTTAGTGTTTCTGCTTCCTGGAATTATCTTGAACTAGAGTGTTCAGGGCCCAAGAGACCATGCAAATAAAACATTCTCTTTGAATTACTGACTGAGCAGGTGAAGGCCCAGAAATCCCCTAGCCCATCATGCTCCTTTTACAGGTAAAGGAACTGGAGCACAGAGATAACAAGTTTAGGTCATCATGAAAGTCCCATAGCTACTTCCTGGCACATGTGACCATAGGACCTGGCATGCTGACTTTCATAGTTTCTTTTTTTTTTTTTAATTGTTATAGTTAGATTTTTGTAAGAATCTTGGTGGCCAGGGAGCTGCTTATTGAACTGTCATCCCCAAGGTTGATTGCTGAAAACCCAGCTGTCACTCTACAGGAGAAAGATGAAGCTGTTTTTTTCTGTGAAGGTTTGGAGTCTCAGACCCCTAAAAGGGCAGTTCTCCTCTGTCATGTAGAGTCAGTATGAGTCAGAATCAATGGTAGTGAGTTGTTTGAGTTATAACCATCTTTGCTTTTTTTTTTTTAAATCAATGTATTGGGGGCTCATACAACTCTTACCACAATCCTTTGTGTCAACCACATTTGTATATTTATCACCATCATCATCTTTAAAACATTATCTTTCTACTTGAGCCCTTGGGATCAGCTCCTCATTTTTCATCCCTCTCTGTACTACCCACCCTCCCTCATGAACATTTGGTAATCTAGAATTTTTTTTTCATGTCTTACACTGATAGATGACTCCCATTCTGTCACTTTTCTGTTGTCCATCCCCTTGGGAGGGGGTTATATGTTGATCATTATGACCAGTTGCCCCTTTCACCCCCCACTTTCCCCTTACTCTCCAAGTATGGCTCCTCTGATGATTGGTCCTGAGGGATTTAGCTGCCCTGGATTCCCTGTGTTTCCAGCTCTTATCTGTACCCAGGTACATGCTCTGGTCTTGTAAGGTAGAATTGGGGCCATAATAGTGGGGGTGGACAGAGAGAGGAAGCATTAAAGAACTAGAAGTAAGTTATATATTTCAACAGTGCTATACTACACCCTGACTGGCTCATCCCTTCCTTGTGACTCTTCTGTAATGGGATGTCCAACTGTTTATAGATGGAATTTGTGTCTTGTGTTAGTCTGGGTATACTAGAGAAATAAATTCATAAACATGCATATGTATAAGAGAGCATCTTACACAAAGGATGATTGTAAATTAAGAAAGCATCCCAGTCCAGTTCAGAACAAGTCTGTCTGATATTAGTCCATATTTCCAATATCAGTCTATAAATTCCTCTTCAGACTAATGAAACCCATTCAATGATCCTGAGTGAGGAAGATCACAGGCCAGTGGATAGAAAACCTTTGGATTCAATGGTCTTGTGAACATCTCAGTTCTGACGGGGTCTCTGCATGGTTTCTAAGCACCCATGGCTTCTTTAATATGGATTCATGTGATTTCTCCTCAGGGATGTTTCACAGGATGTCAGCCTTGTCATTTAATTATCTCCAAGGAAGTGAGTTGAGAGAGATAGTATCTCCTGCCTCCATGATGAAAGTACTCGATTTCTCAGACTTCTCAGGAGAAGACCAGGTGCACACAGAGGTCTCATTGGCTATCTCCAGATTGACAGGCTAGACTCCACCTCTGCATTCTTAATCCTCAAACTGACACCATATTAAGTGACTGCCGCAGGTCTCCACACTGCAGTCTCTCTCATTCACAATGATATGGGGTTTTTTTCTGGAATTTGAGACCTGATACATGATCCCATGGAAACTTCATGATCACACAGGCTGGTGCCCTTCTTCCATGTGGACTACACTGCCTCTCAGCTAGATGGCTGCTTGTTTATCTTCAAGTCGTTAAGACCCCAGACCCTATTTCTTTTGATAGCCAGGCACCATCAGCTTTTTTCACCACATTTGCTTATGCACCTATTTTGTCTTCAGCAATTGGGTCAGGAAGGTGAGCATCACAGGATGCCAGTTTATTAGAAATAAGTGTCCTTGTGTTGAGTAATTACTTGAGTAGAGGCCCAATGTCCATTTTCTACCTTAATACTAAACCTATAAATATATGCATAATGATCTATTTCCCTATAGTTATATATAAATATATTTACATATGGACATGCCTCTATTTAGAACTCTATAAATGTCCTTTGTCTCTTAATTCTTTCCTTTCTTTCGTTATACTTTCCTCTTCTCCCACTATCATGTGGGCCTACATTTGGGTTTTAGTAATTTCTCTCAGTTACATTGTCTTTGATCAAGCCCTACCAGGCATCCTACACCCTTGTCACCATTGACTTTAGATCACTTGTTATTCCCTTATTCTGTGTTTGCTAACACCAATTTCATCTCCCCCCCATCCCCCACTGCCTCACCCTCTCCTGTGTTCTCCTAGAACTGTCAGTCCCGTTGTTTTCTCCTCTGAAATGTTTATCTTGCCTATCTTATCTAGATAGACATGCAGAGACAATAATAAGTATAAAAACAAGACAAAACAAGAAAAAACACAACGAAAGAAAACAAAGAACAGCAACAAAGAAAAGCCTATTAAAAGTTCAAGATATGTTTGTTGATCTTTAGGAGTGTCTTCCAATTGAGTCAGATGGATACCATACCCTGGCCCCAAGGTCTATTTTTGGTATTTCCTGGGGGCTTCATTGCTTTGCTCACCTTGCTGCTCTGTTACACACTCTTAGTGTCTCATTCCTGAGTGGTGGAGCACATCAGACACAATTCCTGTATTGTGCCTCCAATGTTGTCCCTTGAAGCTATACGGGTCCTTGAGGGATGTCATGTCTTGTGGTGGGGCTGGTCTTATGGTCCTCTCTGTGGTGCTCTGAGTAGGAATATCTTCCTTAGACTTGGTTGGCCAGGATGTGTTCCACTCTCTCTCCTTCTCTTTTCATTTGTTCCTGTGTGCACTGATCAGATGTGCCCATTTCCCTGAGCTGTAGCTGCAGTGCTGTCTTCTGAAGTGAATTCTTCTGGGTAGTGGGTGAGTATTCACAGAGTTCAGATTAGAAGAGGGTCTGTAGACCTCTCTATTTGTTCCCTGCTTCATACCAGTATGTTGCATTTATGTCTTGGCACACCTGGTTGAAATCTGTCCCTCTCGCTCTCTTGTGTGGAGATATGAACAATACTCTCCTCTTGGGTGAGTTAATGCCCTGTTCCCCCACTACCCATGCCATTTTTAGTTGACTACTATAATTTATCCCTGGATTGAGTCTGGCCTTGCCATACTACCTAGAACTTACCCCAGGAATTTATGTCTACAGTAGCTTTTTCCCTATGCCCTATTTGCATTTTTAAGTTGACCTCAGTGGACTCAAGTTGTACTTTTGTGCTTGACTTACATCCCTTAGCATAATTTTCTCCCATTTTCCCCATGCAGTGAGCTGATGTGCTTCATGTGATCAATACTGCTTTTTAGGGATGCATAGTACTCCATTATATATATGTACAACCATTTTTTAGTCCATTGATGGAAATTTGGGCTATTTTTACCTTCTACACCTGTGAACTGTGCTGCAATGAACACTGGAGCACAGATGTATGGCTGTAGTTTGTTTCTTGTCTTTTCTGGGTTTATGCCCAATAGAGGTATTGCTAGGTTGTATGTTTTAGAAATCACCAAATTGATTTCCATAGTGCCTCTACACACCTACAGGTCTACCAGCAGTGAAAAAGCATTCCTTTCTCACCACAGCCCCTCCAACACTGGTTACTTTCTGATTTTCTGAATTGGGCTGTCTTTGAGGGTGTTACGTGGTAGGTTGCTTTAGATTTCATTTCTCTTATGGCTAATGATTGGGAAAATTTTCTCATATGTTTATTGACCATTTGAATTTCTGCCCTTATGGCCCTTCTGTTCAGGTCCTTTGGCTATCTGCTCAGAGGGCAATTAGTTTTTTTTCTTTTTGGAATCTAGCAGATACTATAGATTTTAGTAATAAGGGCTTTGTCTTACGTGTCCTTGCTGAAGATGTTTTCCCAGTTCGTGGACTCTCTTACTACTCTCTTAGTGAAGTATTTCGAAGTACACAGGTGTTTCATCTTCAGTATATCCCACTTGTTAATTTGTGCTTCATCTGTATTTGTGTGCTTCCCTATTTCTGATAGCCTATATAATCCCTGTGCCAAAGTTCTCAGGTTTGTCCCAATTCCCTCATTTGTAATAGTTTGGAGGTTTATCTCAAGGTCTGTGATCAACTTTGAGTTTATTCTTGTGTATGGAGTGAGGTAAGGGTCTTGCTTCATTTTTCTGCAGGTAACTATCCATTTTTTTCCAGCACCACTTGTTGAAAAGGACATCTATCTGCTTCCCATTTTATCTTTTTGGGGGCTCTCATCAAAATCAGTTGTCTGTATGCTGATGATTTTATTTCTGGGTTGTCAATTATTTTCCATTTATCTAAGTATCAGTCATTATACTAATACCATACTATTTTGAGCACTGTAGCTGTATAATAGATGCTAAAGTCAGGTCAGACAAACCCTACCACTTAGTCCTTCTTTTTGAGGAGTTCTCTGCTAATTCTGGGCTTCCTCCCTCTCCATATGAAATTGGTAATCAATTTTTCCAATTCTTTGAAGAAAGATGCCAAATTTATATCAGAATAGCACTAAACTTATTTAGTGCCTTCGGCAGAACTGAAATCTTTTCTATCTTGAGTCTTCTGATCCACAAGAATGGGCTATTGTTCCATTTGTTGAGTTCACGCTTGGTTTCTTGTAATAGTGCTCTGTAGTTTTCCTCATATGAATCTTGATTTTCAGTCTGGTATGTACCTAGATATTTCAATCTCTGCTTGGCTACTGTGAAAAGTAGTACCTTTTAGATATACTCTTCCAGGGTTTTGTCTGATGGTATAGCAGTCAGATAGACTTTTTTTTTTATTACTCTTGTATCCTGCCACTCTGCCATATTCCTCTATTGCTTCTACTCCCCTTTGTGGAGTTTTTAGGATTTTCGATATATAAAATCATCTTCTGTGAAAGATAATAGTTTTACCTCTTCCTTCCCCTGGTAAATGCTTTTGGTGTCTTTTCTTTGCCTTATTTCACTAGCTTAGATCTCCAGTATGATGTTAAAGAAAAGTGAAGACAAGGGGCATCCTTTTTGGGGCCTCTTTTTCAGTGGCATTGTGTTCATCTTTTCTCCATTGCCTACCATGGTTGTTTGTTGATTGTTCATATTTAGCTTGTATTATATTGAGGAATTTTCCTTCTGTTCCTATCTTTCTGAGTGTCTTAAACAAGAATTGGTGTTGCATGTTGGCAAAACTTTTTCCACATCTATCAATATTATGTGGTTATTATAACTTTTCTTGCCAATGTGGCAAATAATACTAAAGGTCTTTTGTATGCTGGACCACCCTGGTATGGATCCCAGGTATGAATTCCATTTTGTCATGTTGAGTTATTTGTTTTACATACTTTTGTATTCTATTGACCAGCATTTTGTTAAGAATGTTTGCATTGACGTTCATTAGGGATATTGGTCTCTAGCTCTCAATTCTTGTGGAATCCTTGCCCACTTTAGAGTCATATTAGCTTCATAGAAAGAGTTTGCTATCTCTTTCTATGTTTTGGATGAGTTTGTGTAGGATTGGTGTCAGTTCTTCTCTGAATGGTTGATAGAATTCTTCTGTGAAGCCATCTGGTCCAGGGTATATTTTTTGTTGGTAATCCCTTGATAACTTAGTCTATTTCTTCTATTTTTATGTGTCTGTTGAGATTCTTGACATTCATTTGGGATAAGCTAGAGAGGAATTGAATTCCTAGGAGTATAGGCATTGATAGTAGTATGTAATTAGCCTTTTTATTTCATTAGACTTCGTTGTAATGTCCTCTATTTCATCCCTCATTCTTGCTATTGAAATATAGTCCTTCCTTTCTTTGTTTAAGTTTGTCAACAGTTCATGAATTCTGTTAATCCTTTCAAATGATCAACTTTTACCTGTATTAATTTCTCCCACAGTTTTCTCACTTTCCTGTCATGAATCTCAGTCCTGATTTTTATCATTTCTTTTCTTTTGCTATAGAATTGTCCTGAGACTGAACTCTGGTTGTGTAGTGGTTGTGCGCAGGACTGCGGCCCACTGGGCTGGAGGTTCAATTCCAGCAGTTCCACAGGAGCAAAAGCTGGGCCTCCTACTCCCACCACCAGAGGGCAGTGATGCCTTAAAAAAAAAGAATTGTCCTGTTGACTCTGTTCTAATTGCTGTAAGTTTTGTGTCAGCATATCAATCATAAGTCTCTCTTCCTTTTTCATGTGTGCATGTATTACTATAAAACTTCTTCTGATAACTGCCTTTGCTGTTTCTTGAATGTTTTGCTACATTGTATTCTCATTCTTGTTGGGTTCTAGAAACACCCTGATTTCTTCTATGTTCTGGGTCAGTACTCACTTCTTTTGCAATAGAAAGTTATTCATCCTCCAGTTGATTGCCTTTGTTTACTTAGTCATCCTTTTGTTGATTTCCAACCTAGTGGTAAGAGAGAGAGTCTGTAAGATCTCTATGTGCTTGAATTTACACAGATTTAACTTGTGTCCCACAATGTAGTCTATTTTTGAGTATTTACTATCTGAAAATATTTATGTCAAGTCTTGTAAGCATAATGTTCAGATGTGTAGCCTCCTTATTAAGCTTCTTTCCCTGCGATCTATCTTTCTTGGAGAGTGGTGCATGAAAGTCACCTGCTATAATTGTTGAGTCTATAATTTCCTTTTTCATCCTTTCTAGTGTTTGACAAATTTCATGGGTCTCTCGTTGGGCACGTACATGTTTATTATGCTCATTGGTTCTTGGTCTACAGTTTCCTTGAGCATTATATAGTACCCCTCCTTATCTCTTGTTATGACTTGGACCTTGAGATCAATTTTATCCAAGATTAGGATTGCAATACCTATTTTTTTTGGAGATGCCATTTGCTTGGTATTTTTTTCTCCAACCTTTTATTCTCAGCCAAATTTTGTCTGTAATTGTCCTGTCGATTGTGAATCTGCTCCTGTAAGCAGCAGATTGAGTGGTTGTGTTTTCTGATAACCTCTGCTTTTTAATACTTGATGAATGTTCAGTCCATTGGTACCCAGGGATATAACGTCCATCTGTTGGCTCTGTGATGTCATCTTGTAGGTGTTGTAGGTGTTTTTCTCATTCCCTTTCTTATCAGTGTATTGTGTGTATGTGTGTGTTTCATTCTTGACTTCTTTCCATCCTTAAGTCAATTAGTCTTGAGAGATTTATTTCTCTTTGTTGCCCTCTGGGTGCAGTTGTTCAATGAGAGCGTCTCTTGTTTGTGTTCAGTAAGTGCTGTTCTTCTGCCAATTTTGGGTCAGCAAGGATCTTTTGTATGGCTGGGTTTCTTTTAACATATTCTTTGAGTGTTACCTTGTCTGTGAAGGCTCTTCTCCTTCTATTGTGATAGATAATTTGACTGGATATGGTATTGTTGGGTTTGCGTTATAGCCTTCCATTTCTGAAATATATTTCTCCACTTTCTCCTCCTCTTCATGTTGTCTGGTGATATGTCTGAGCATATTCTTATTTAGGTACCTTTATCTGTGACTGCTTGTTTTCCCCTACCTGCTCTCATAATTTCCTCCTTTTCTTCAAAGTTGGATAATGTAGCTATTATATGCCTTGGTGATTTTTGGGATTCAGTCTATCTGGTGTTTTTCTTGCTTCCCAAATGGTGTGTGTTGTCATTCATTAATTCGGGGAAGTTTTCTTCCAAGAATCCACTAACTATTTTTGCAGTTGACTTCTTTGTTGTATCTTCCCCCTATAACACAATTATTCTGATGTTGTTCCTCTTCATAACATCAGATATAACTATCAAGTTTTCTTCAGTTTCTCTGGTGATCTCATTTGACTTTTTCATGCTTGTTAAAGTCTGCTTAGCTGTCCTCTAGGTCACTGGTGTGGTTCTCTGCCTCCTCTAGTCAGTTGGTGAAGTCTGTGATTTTGTTATAGACTTTTATTATCTCCCTTAGCTTCTTGTATTTTCCTTTTGTGTATGGTCTTTATATCCTTTTCCCGTGTTGCTTCCCTGATATCCTGTTTGACTCCAAATAGCATTTTGAAGATTTCTTTCTGTGAAAGAACAAAGTCTGTTTTTTCTGTGCACATCGTTAGCTTCTGGACTTCTGACATTGTCTTTTGTTTCTCCTGTTTTTTTTTTTTTAATGAGGTCTTTGGGACTGATTGCTGCTTGGGTTGCCTTGTTTTAGAGAAACCCAGTGCCATTTTTCAGAGAGTCTAAGGACACTGGGCTTGCTCTGGGAGACTCATAGATATGATTCTTAGAACTTCTTGCATATAATTGCACTAGAGGGTTGGGTTACTGCTTTATCCTTCCGTTGCTTCAGTCTTTCCCTAGGCAACCAGTTTTCTTTTATTTGGAAAGCACTGGTTGGGTGGTTATGGACCCACAAGGATGGCACTGCTCTGGATGATCTCACAGGAAGCTGTGGTGGTGTGGCCCACAAGTCTTCAGCAGGTAGTCGTGCTGCACCAGGAGTGCTGTAGAAGGCAGGTGGGTGAGCCTGCTTTGGTATAGAGCATTGTATATGGTGGGTGAAATTGCCCTGATCAGAGAGACTGACATGTAGATCAAGCAGAGGTTTTTGCAGCAGTGTGGAGCCCTATAAAGTGTTGACAGAGCTAACTTAGACTGTGTGAGGCACTATGGTAGATGGGAGGGAGCTCCCTCAGCCACATGGAATCATGGAAGATAGACCATGGACCCCTGGGCACATGGAGAACTTTGGAAGGCAGGTAGGGGTTCCACCAGCCAAGTGAAGCACCCCAACGTTTGGGTGAGAGTTCTGCCAGAGGCCATTATTTCCCCTGTGGAGGAAGGGGAGTGGAATTTTCAGCCGCATGTTACACTGCAGAGGGTGGAGTTCCCCTAGCTGGGCACAATTTTCTAGAGTAAGGGGAGTGACCTAGAAGTTGGCAGTGGTGTGTGAGAGGAAAGAGATGAGAGAAAAAAATTCGGGACCCACTGAGGCTGGAGGGAAAGAAAGAAGAGAGAAAGAAAGGTAAAGATGTACCTGAACCTCAATCATCTGACTGTGGGGCTGGAGAGGTTTGGACCCTACCCAGAGGCAGCAGCAAGTTGCGGCTGTGTTGAAGTAAAGGCCTTGGGCCAGCTAAAGAAGCCCAGCTCTGGACAAGTTGGTGGTGGGGCTAAGGTTAAGCTTTAGTCAGCCTCCATAGTGGGAAAATTAGAGGTCACATCTCCTCAAAACCTAGTGGATCTGTGCTACTTATCTTCTTTGACTGTAAATAGTATTCTTGGGTTTGCATAATTTACCTTCAAATTTTGGAATATGTTACTTCAATCCCGCCTCTTTTTCATTGTGTTTCATGCTGAAACATCTGAAAATATCCTTTGTTTGGATACCTTTATCAGTGACAATTTGTTTTTCCCCAGCTGCCCTTATGCTTTTCTCTTTTTCCTCATAGTTGAATAATTTGACTCTTATGTGTCTTGGTGACTTCTTCTTGGGATTCAGTCTAGCTGGTGTTCTTTCAGCCTCCTGAATGATTGCCTGATTTTCATTTATTAAGCTGGGGAAGTTTTTCCTCTGAGAATTCTCTCACCTTTTTTGCTGTTTTTTTTTGTTTGTTTTGTTTTGTCTTGATCTAATAGTCCAATTATTCCAAGATTGTTCTTCTTCATAGCATCAGATTGGCTCTCAGGTTTTCTTCTGTTTCTCTGATTGTCTTATTTGACTGCCTTTCCTATTGTTGTTGAAGTCTTCCTTGTCATCCTCTATGTCACGGTCACTGGTGCCATTTTTTGCCTCCTCAAGTTCATTGACAAAGTGTATTAATTTGCTCCTGGGTTTTGTTATTTCATCTCTTGGATCTTGCATTTCCTTTTGGTTGTGGCCTTTATCTTCACTATCATTTCATCCTTTTTTCTGTATTGCTTCCCTCATATCCTATATGACTCCAAGCAGCATTCTGATTTCTTTCTATGTCAAGTCAATATCTGCTTCTTCTATGCCCATCATTAGGTTCATGACTTCTTCCAGCATTGTCGTCTATTTCTCTTGCTTTTTTCTTGAGGCTGGTGGGACTGGTTGCTGTTTATGTGTTGTTTTAGAGGGGCCTGCTCCATATTCCAGAGAGTAGAAGAGCACTGTACTCTTTGGGGGGGTTTGTATGATTGCTTCTTTGAACTACTGGTTAGCTTCACTGGTTAGCTTCACTGGTTAGCTTCACTTAGTCTACTGCTGTATCCTCCTGGGGTTTCACTCTTACCCTAGCCAACCAATATTTTGTTATTTGAAATGTGAGTTGGATAGTCCTCTCACAGGATGCTAGTATGGTGGTGTGGGCCCACGAGAATGATGCTTCACTGACTTATCTCCCAGGAAGCTGTGTTGGTGTATCCTATGGAACTTGGCTAGCATGTGATGTTTCCCTCTTCAACTGGAATGCTGAAGTGGGTAGGCAGGTGTACCTTCCTTGGTATAGAGCACCGTGGATGGCAGGCGGAATTACCCTAGTCAGTTACTTATCTTTATGGTACTCCTCCTGTTACCTGATGACATGGAATTTCTTTCAGTCGGTCTCCTGCATTAATTTCTGCGGAGTTCCTCTGGCATGTGTTACTCAGTCGTCATCTTGCTGGAAGTCCTATAGTCTGATTTTCAATTACTGACTTTTATTTTTTTTTCAGCTGGTGTGTCTTCTGGCTTGCTTGGCCCCCATCACCCTGCCCCGAATTACTGACTTTTAAGTCCACTTACTTTTTAATTTTCAACATAATAATTAGCATTTGAAATTGCTTAAGGCATAATTTTAGAAAACCAGGAATTGGGGTGATTATTTTTTAGTATCTGAAAAAAGATAGCTGGCTTATCAGATAGGTGCTAAATTTTCACTCCTCTATAAAAAAAATCCATAAAAATGTTATTAGAATGAAAACCTATAAGAACCTCAAAGTCGATCCTGAATCTAGTCACTATGGCAACCTAACTTACCAAACTGTATGTATTAATTTTGTGGTTCACTGAAGAGATTAGCATCTTCAGTATTTAAAAATAAACATTAGTCTCAAGATGTTCCTATTTATATTTTTAACAAGTAGATATGTAGTCTGTGGCATATATTTTAGCTGTCGTTAACACAGATACACAAACACTGGAATTTCCTGCTTCCAGATTAGAAAATACCCTCCTTAATATCAAATTGACATTTATAAAAATATAAATAGAATATGTGTTGATTGAAATGGCAGTAGCTGCATTATAACTTTTTGGGGTATGACAGGTGAAAGGAAAGATAGATTCCAACAGTGTAAAGTACTGTTTATATAGTGTTCTGGGGAGTGCCCTTAGTGTGATAGGGAGCCTGCACCCCGATCATGTTACCTTTCTGCCTCTATATTTCCAATTGCTCACTGGCTTGTCTACAATACAGTCTTTCCATTTTCTGTCAGTTTGTCATACTGCAGTGGCTTACATGCTGCTAAGATATTGGGAGCTATGCTGCTGTATTCCAAATACAAGCAGGGCCACCCTACTGGACAGATTTTAGTGCAGCTTCTAGAGTATAAGAGAGTAGGAATAAAGGCCTAGTGACATAATTCTGAAAATTAGCCAATACAAACTCTGTGGACCACAACAGAATATTGTTCTACTATAATGTTGGCAGATGAGCCATCAGCTATATTAGAAGTTCCTCAAAATACATAGTGGTTGCATGAATGAACCAATGGACATCAATGATCATGAAGATGTCACAAGACTGGATAGTGTTTGTGTTAGTCCAGGTAGACTAGAGGAACAAATTTATAGACATGCATATGGATATAAGGAAAAGGTTTAAACAAATGAAATAGGACATTTAGAATGCATCCCAATCCAGTCCAGTGCAAAGTCATAAGTCCGATATTAACCCATGTGCCTGATATTAGTCTATAAATCTCCTTCCGACTCACGAAGTCACAGGTCAGTGGGTGCAGAGTCCTGGCATTGATGGGGGTCCCCTGATGGCTCTTCGCTTCCAGGGCTCAGGGTCCATCAACAGCATCCAATGGTAGCCGAACCAATTCATCTCTGGCAGGAGTCTCCACATGGCTTCTCCAGCTTCAGAGTTCTGGCTTCATCAGGGCAAAGCTGTGTGTCTTCTCTGACTTCTCAGACACTGCCATCTTGTCTTGTCCATGATTCATCATCTCTGAGATTAACTCCAACAACTGGGGAGATAGAGTCTCATCTTCATGAGGGAAATATCGTGAGACTTCCCAGACATATCAGGAGAAAGCCATGCCCACACAGAGGCCTCATTGGCTACTCAATGGCTATCTCCAGATTAACAAGCTAGACACCACCGCTACATCTCAGTCATGAAATTAACATAAGCACATAACCGCCACAGGGTTTTGCTCTGCTGTATGTTTGTCTGCCATGAATTAGAATCAACTCTATGGCAACTGCTTCATGAACAACAGGAATACCTACTTACTACTTATCTATAGTGAGAGCAAGAACAAATCCACACAGAAAATACAATGCTGCTGTTGTGCAGACAGACAGCGGCCAAGCCACAAAACCATGAAGGGATTCAAGAGTGAGGAAGGAGAATTCTCTTCCTTCCCACCATAGCTCTAAAATCAGCAAACCAATAGGAGAACTGAATGCTATTAAAGTTGCTGGATAAATGAATACAGATTTCAAAGATTCTGATCATAATTCTTTCTCCATCAAACATCAGTAGTACAGTGCAGTTTTTATGCATCCCCCCCCTCAAAATCAAAGAAGATTTCTAATCTTTGTGATTATGACAACTATAGGATCCTCTCCAGCCCCTCCACCCACTGGCTTCAGTTGAACAAATCACACCCGTTCAGTCAGAGTCTGTGAATATCTGACTTTGAAAGGTAAAGGGCACTTTATAGATGTTGCTAAACTAAGGATATTTACAAGGAGATCTTATCCTGGATTGTCCAGGTGGGTTCACACATAATCACAAAACTCCTTATAAGAGGAAAATAGGATAGTGAGAGTCAGAAAAAAGTGTGATGACAGAAGCAGAGAAATATTGTTAAGATGCTATGTTGTGGCCTTTGAAGATGGAGACTAGGGCAGTAAGGCAAGGCATACATGTGGCCACTAGAACTTTCTAGATTAGCCACTGAACAGTCTTCCCTAGAGCCCTCAGAAGGACCATAGCCTCACCAACACCTTGGTTTAGAACTTCTGGTTTCTAGACTTCTGATGTTGTTTTATATCACCATGTTCGTACTAATTTGTTACAGAAACAGTGGGAACTAATACACTGCTTTTTTTCCCCTCAGAAGAATCCATCTGGACTATGCCAAACTGCCACCCAAGATCAGAATTGGACAATTTGAGGAAATGGGGATTTTGTTTTAGAGGTCTTACCTTATAGTTGCCAGGATCCTACTCTCAGCAGACTCTCTAGAACTCTCTAAAGGGTCTCACGTTCCAGGTCTTTGATTCTACTACTTCTGATTCCTTTTCTCTGTCTTACTCTCTCCAAAAACATAGGATCTTTCTGTGACCATACTTCATAACTGATCTTGATGGTCTAAAGCATGACATTAGTTTTGCCCTTGCGCTGGCAAGATTGCATTCTGGCTCTGGTGTTTGCTATCCATATGGTCTTATGCAAATCAGCCTAGCATGTGCAACTAGAGAAAATGGCAAATACCTTACAGGGATAATGTTCAGATGTACATATTCGTGAAGTTGATAATATAGAGCTTAGAACACAGTAAACACGTAATCACTAATAAATGCTGGTGACTTGGATTGATTTCATTTAAGTAATGTACAGTTTTAAAAAGGACTTTCTCAGAATACCACCTTAATACAAATTACTTCATCTCTTATTGCATTGTTATACTCCCATGACAGAATTATTTGGATGAAATTAGGGTCCAGAAGTCCTTTCTGGATCATCATATCAATCTATAAATCAATAATTATGTCTCCTCCATGCTCAACAGTGTGGTTAGTGCTGGGGTAATGTGTGTGACATAAGTCTGGGGTAAGTGTGTGTGTGTGTGTGTGTGTGTGTGAGAGAGAGAGAGAGATGGGAAGAGATAAATAAGTAGTGGCTTCCTTCCTCTAGAAGGATCCTGGGCTTCTCTCTCCAGGGTTAGCCTTCTTAAGTAGATCATCTTGGACACTGAATGGGTTTGAAGTCTTGCAAGAGTGGCAGAGTGAGGGCTGCTCCTGGCTGGTGACAGCTGCTATGAGGTTGTTGGAGAATGTAAGCAGGTGACTAGACAGTAGGAATATGGCTGGCTTTGCTTTGAGAAAGTCAACTTTACTGTGTATCTATTGTGACCACAATAGGATATCCCAGACCCTCGTAAGTAGTTCCATCCTCCTCCCAAAGGGAGATAGCTTCCTGAAGTACCTAGCTGGAGCACCTATGAGCTTAGCCTCCAATGGTCTCTTTCTACAATCAAAGTGATTTTCCCAAACCAAATGTCTTCAGCTTCAGCTCAACCAATTTAATTGAACACAGGGAGTGTGGTACGGTGGAACCAGAGACTATGAATCCAAAATTGAGCCATTTCTACTGACATCAAACAAGAGTGGCGAACAGGTAATTAAGGCTAGCATGTTTCTAATTAAAACGCTGATCGAGTCAAGCTTTTTTGACCCAAATACCAAGCTACAATTCCTACTGATTAATGAAAGCAAAATTCTCACTATGCCTCAACTAGTCTAATGCTCATTCATTATACAAAGGTCAATTGCCACATAATATCCACAGCTGACTGCCACCCACAGAAAGAGTGATGGGAGGGTGCAGGAAAGCCAAGGTATGAGTTAGTCTTGCCTGTTTTTCAGCTGTTTAAAATACCTGCTTCTGTGTGATGACTACCCCAGGAGGTCTTGAAGACAGCCTGCTTTCAAAGACACTGTGCTTTGTAACTGTTGTGATATAATAATAGCTTGTAACGTTGGGGCAGCAAGGCCTTTTGTTTGTTAGCATTGTTATCATGGTTTATCTACAGAGAGAGGAGGTCTGTGAGCTCATCCAGCTTGGTTTCTCAAAAAAAAAAACAACCCATCATTCAATAGAAAAGCACTGTCAGATGCACGTGTGCCCCACCATGAGTCAAATTCTCGATCCTATTTTCAAGACATTTTGTAGCATGATTACATCCCATAACCGCATTTGAAGGGGGGAAAATGCAGGTCCCTAAGGGGCCAGCCATGGAGTCAAGAAGCAGAAGTGCCCCTCTCCAGTTGCCTCTCTATTTCTCATGCTAGAAGAAATTTTACCTCCTGCCAATTAGCTAACTGTGAACAGAAATATGCTACAGAGGATAGGAAGACTGCATGGAAAGCAATATAAAGAGACAAATTATCATTTTTTTAAAATTCAAGCAGAGGGGGAAAAAGTTTTAATTTTTTTCAAAGAGTTATATTTAATGAGATGACAAAGTCATGTCTTTAAAACTCACATCCTGAATATCAAAAGAATGTGTATGTGAAAATGTTCTGATGAGGAGCAAAAGGGAAGGCAGGCAAGTAAGTGTGTTTGTGTGAGGTCATCTTCTGGGGGTGGAGTGAGAACATTCGGAGAGCCCTTCTTGAAGCAGTCTGATTGTGGGGCGCCCCGTCCTGCAGGCACACAGACGTTTGAATGTTACACTCTCCGCTGGGTTCTTTGCTGCTCCGCGTTCCTTTCCTTTCTGGAGACCTGGGTCAGGACTAGCTGACTCTCTTGCACACCTGCTTTCACTCGCCATTTTCTGCTTGTTCCAGGTTTCACAGTATCAATCACTTTAGGCTTGTATTAGAGCTTTAATTTATGGAAGGCTATGGTGCACAGAAGAAGCCCCAAATCCACTTATGGATCTCTTCGTAAAATCAGCCCTCGTGGAATCAAGGAGAACTCCTCACTGAATTCTGACCATTAATCTCGGCAAGCAGCAGGCGTAGTGTTACCCTCAGGCAGATTGCTGTCCAAGGTGGATTACTGTCACTCCCCTAGCTGGCCCTTGGAGAGGCCCGCAAACCACTTAGAGACTTGGGTGTCCCCCTGATGCACTGAAACAAGAGGCAGGTCGCTCTAATCAAGGTCTCCAGACTGGGAAGCTTCACATGGCAATGAGTCATACCTGGACTGCCTTGGTTGGAGGGCCCTAAACCAGTCTTATAAGCAATTCTGTCCAACATAACGTACGTACCCCAACCCCAGGCCCACTGCTGCTTTTGTCGTCCCATCTATAACTGTAATATATTGATCTGCCTTCGTGCATGCTTGGGTGGCAGTTTCCTTGGCCCTCCTGGGGTCTTTTGAAGTCAGTCCCTGTATCTCTGCAACCCTTTAGATGCCATTGCGGCTCTTTCCTATCGGCCTCCCTTATCCAGATGGTGCATCTTCTTCTGTTTTGTCTTCTTGAATTTTCCTGTATCATTCTTCTTAAAGGATGTTTGAGATTTGAGATCTCATTTGTACTCTAACACAGGCTTTCTACCTTAGACCGTTTTCCACCTAAAACTTGTTTCTGTTCAATTTATCTCAAGAAATGTTCTTATTCTGTCAAATTTTCAGTGAGCTCAATTTAGTTAAAGTGTTAATGGTCCTTGAAGGCTTGCTTCATGGTGTGGTTATGCAGTCCTTTCCCACCGCCACTACCCCAGGCAATCCTTTTGCAGCTATTGAAAGCTTTCTCCAAGCAATGTCTGGATATTACCATGTCTTAAAATAGAGCCTGGGGTCTAAATTGGGGAGCCACACACCAGTATTGAGGCTGCTACGATGATTACAAACACCCCAGGGCATGCTCTCCCCAGTCAGGGGTTGCATCTTTTAGCTGCTGGTAGATGAAGTTGGGGCCCATGGAGGTGAGCAGTACTGATACCTGTGGGCTGACAGGAATGGAGACTCTGTGGCCTCCTATTGTGCAGATTTGCTATGTAGCCGTGATCTCATTTCCTTTCATATTCCTTACACACAGGGAAGCTTTTGTTTTCAAAAATGCCATCCTGGCTGTTTGCTGAAGGCCGGAATAAGGAATAATCACTTAAAAATGTAAATCTGATGGCGTCCCTATGTCATTTAACTCTTCAATGTCTTTCCTACCTTTTAAAACAAAGACAGAAGTCTTTCATGTGTTATAGAAGCAGCAATCAGATGAGGGCACTGGTGGTTGAGTGGAAGAATCCTTACCTTGTTTGTGGGAGACTCAGTTCGATTCTAGGTTTGATTCCCAGTCAACTGCCCATCTGGAGCTGGACCTCACTCAGTACAGCCATCACTCAGCTGTTACTGTCAGAAGAGGCTTGTGCTTTGCTGTGATGCTCAATAGATCACAGCAACCAGACCTGCAGACAACCATGAGGATGGTGGCAGGGGGCCAGGCATCATTTCAATTCATTGTGTGTGGAATGACTCCGTGAGTCAGAAGTCAACTCCATGGCAACGAATGAAAACAACAGAAGCATGATCTGATGAGATCCGTCACCCCCACCCCTCACTCTCTTCATCTGCACGCATGCACGCGCGCGCGCACACACACACACACACACACACACACACACATGCACACTGATTCTCCATCCTCCAACCACCTGGCTAGCTGCCATCCAATTTCTCTGGCTCCCAGTTTTCCTTTCTCCCTCAGGAGTGAGGCACAGGGCCTGAGCACTCTTCACTGCCTTCTTTCCTCCGGTGGCTCCCTGTGTCTCAGATCTCAGCCCAGAGGCCTCCTCCCTTGGTAATCTTCCTTGAATGCCCAGAACCCAGTTGAGGCCTTCCTCATTAAAGACCATCCACAAGTGTTCATACTGGCTCATTTCCTACATGGTCTCCTCTACTAGCGGAGAGCATGGGCGGGAGGCTCTTCATGATGAACTCAGTCTGTCTTTACAGAGCTGTCATTCACCTCTGGCAGCTGCGTGAGGCCAGCATAAATTCAGAAGACACATGGTTAGATGCCTGGGGCCCTGGTGTGTGATAAAAAGTCTAAAGTTCATGAGTTATTTCAAGTATTATGTTAGATGGAGGGTTATTGCTATGGTTGTTAGGTACCAGCTAGTCGATGTGTCACCACAGCAAGACCCCATACGACGTGGTAGAAGTATCATGCTCTTGGCTCTATGCTTTAGAGAAGCAGCTCCCTGAAAATACAGGATGAGTTAGAACCAAAAAACCTCTCGATTAGCAACCCAGCCCTTCACAGCATTTTTGCCACCAGGATGCCTTAATTGTAAAATAAGGGAGTATAAAATGATGTTGTAGAGGTCTAAAGGCTTGGATAGCATCCCAAAGAAAATTCATGTGTCACTTGGAACTCATAATTCTGTATCAAGCTCCATAAGATGCCAATGTCTGCCTTGTTTCATGCAGAATATGTTATCGAACACAACACAAATTATAAAATTAACTTTCAGGGAAGATGTCACCTTTTCTGGAATGTTTGGCTCCAGTATTCTCATCAGCATTTAACGTAACTGGGGTACAGCCAACTTTTTTGAGATAATGATCTTCCAAGCCATCTGAAAATGCTCATGGCTTAAAAACAGAAATGAAAACAAACCAAACCAGGGGTGATATAGGTGAACCTCAGTGGAGTCTTTTGCATCGACTCACTCTTGAGCCATCTTTCCTAAAACTTTTAATTCTGAAAACCAGAAATGTCCTGTTTTGCTTCACTCCAGGCACATAACTATTTTATCATCAGTGTTCCATGTCATATTTAGAGTGGGCTTTTTAATATCCTTAATTTGACTCTTGTTGCAATTTCCTTGTAAAGCCATTCATTGGGACACCATTGGTGGGAAGATTTTATCTTGTATTGGCTTCTGAGAGATAGATCAGAGGCTTTTTGAAGCATATGGCATGGTGTTTCCTAGTGAAGCCCTGAGGTGACACATTGGTGTGCATGCTTAAATGACTTATTGTGTTGTGATGGCTCTTTGTTGGGCTTGCTGACTTATCAATCGGAGCATCTTGTCTAAAATGTAAACAATCAATTCAACATATTGTGATGTCCAGAGTCTTGTTACCAGGACTTTGCTATTCATATAGTATAAGCAGCCATGGTTTCTTTTCCACCACTATTTCATTTATTCTTCAAATCCATATGCCTGTTTGGCTTTGAGCATATTCTGACTCATGGTGACTATAGAGCAGGGTAGATATGCACTATGGGGTGGAATCAGGGCTAAATCATTATGGAAACACACGGGCACATCTTCTCTCCAGTAGTGGCTGGTGAGTTCCAACTGGTGACCTCTGAATTAGCAGTTAAATTCTTAACTTTTGTACTGCCATGAGTCTTATCCAATCTACATCTTTAAAACATGAAGGACATTGTTACTGTCACATCACTATGGAAAAGACATATTCTTAAGTTTGCTTAGTTGTGAAAATGAATCACTTATGACTATCACAACCAACAGTTAACTCTGATCCACCACAAAGGAGAGGGGTAGTGGTTGATTCAATGGTTGAATGCTCCCTTTTCAAACCAGATACCTGGATTTATTCCTGACCAAGGGACCTTGTGCTCAGCCACCAAACCTCTGTCAGCAGAGGCTCATGTGTTGCTATAATGCTGAGCTGTTGCATCTGAGCTTCCGGAACCAAGAGCACTAAAGAGAAAGGCCTGGTGCTCTGTGTCTAAAAATGAACCGGAGAAAACCAGAGACAAGTCAACCAGCATGTCCCAAATAAAATGCTACATGTATATAGAAGTGGAATGGAATGAAAGAGGCTGAAACGAGAGAATCTTGGAAGAGTACAGTAGGGTACTGCTGTGAAGAGCCTCTACAGAAGTAGACTGAGGAGCTTGGCTTATTTTGATCAGCTGAGGGGGTACAACCAGGCTTCTGAGCAGAAATGAGAGATGGTCAGGTCAGCACGTAAAAAAATAAATCTTGCCAGGATCTTTTGAAGCTGCAGGTTTAGGAAGAGACGGAATTTGAGGAAAATCACTTAAGAGACTCTTATGATGGTCCAGGTATGATATAATGAGGGCCCCAGCAAGGGTGGTGGCAGTGGTTACGCAAAGTAGGGCCATTTGGCTGAGAACCTTGATCTCTGCATACTGGAAATCCTTCAGTTAATGGGCAGACACCATGGAATATTCTCACAAGTTGTGAAAATACCTCATGGGTTTCTGTTTAATTCAGCAGATTGCTTCTGTTTTCAGTTCAAAATAAACTGAAAACTTTTCCTTGTGGCTGACTTTAATGGAAGCAAATGAAATGTTTCCAAGGAAAACAACTCCCAAAGTAGGCATCCAAATATATATATAAAGATTTATCCAAGAATTAAGAGACTAGTGTGTGATGTCCAGGGGTAAGCAGATGCTGTGAGCACGAACACCTTTCTATGATGTGCCTTCTGCTAAATATAAATGAGAGCTGTGCTATGTTTAGCATTCTGGGGAAAATGTAGCTAAGAGGAGACCATTCTTAAAAGATCACCCCTTTGTTCAAATATCATGATCGTCTTTACGTTATCAAAATGCACCAAACAGGAAAATTGAAGTTTCTGGCCTTTCCAAAAGCAGCAAGAGAGCTGAGTACCCAGGATATGATTAATTCATATTGCAATTATATTTTTAATTAAGTTACCTTTGCTTTCTATTTCCAATTCCTAAAAAAAATGTGTTAAACACTTCATGCTTTATAAACTCAATTATCAATGCTGTAGCCTTTGCCTTTGCAAAAGCTGGGATTTGACCATTGGCTTGAATTCCTCACGTGAGAGGGTACCTGTGGTGGGTAAGAAGGCAAGATCCTAGTGCTGTTTTCAAATGTTCTACAGGAGCCCAGATGTTGTTGGGTTGTGATCTGCACGGTCCGCAGTACAAAGCCATCAAAAGCTCGCTGGGAAACACCTGAGAGTTCTACTCCTGTAAACAGGGACCGTCTCAGAAGCCAGAGGGGGTCACTAGGAATCAGCTCCGACTCAATGGCCGTGAGCTTGGATTTGATTTCCAATGTTCCGTTTCTCCTACCAGTGGCTCACACGAAGTTGCTTGTCTCTAAATCTCACTCAGTTTCTCTTATATGGATCACCCTTGATGCGAGAAAAGGGAAGGAGGCTGAAACAGGGGTGAGTTTGTGGGTGGGCAGGGCATGGTCTCTTCTCTTTATTTACTAAGAAATTGCTTCTCTTTTCTCATTCAAGTGTCATTCTCTATATCATTGTCAACAGGGACACATTTTGCGTGACCCTCACACCCATGTTTAAAGTAACGATTTCTACAATAACAAAAAGATGGAAACAATCCCACACCCCATCTGTGGAGGAGTGGGTGCCCCAAGCTCTGGTACTGACACACCTTGAGATATTGTGCCTCCTGAAAGAACACCGATGAACCTGTCAAATAGCTCATGATGGGGACAGAAGTGGAGGGCATTATGCTCAGCACAGTTAGTCCTTCTCATAAAGATACATATAAATGACACTATAATTATTTTTAAAAGCTTTCACCCCAGAAGGAACACTTTGAAGATGAAGAGGAGGCCAGGAAGGAGGGGATGAGTGAAGAGACACGGTGGTAAAGCAGGAGGGTGAGTGAAGAAGAAGTGGGGAGGAAAAGAAGAAAACAGAAAAACAACCACAGGTGGACATGGGCCAGTTTACCACGATACTGTCCCTGATGATTAGTTCGGCTGTGCTACTACATACATATATCGAGTGTGTTTTTTGGGATGCGTTAGTAATCCACACATAAAAGGAAGAGAATCCTAAAAATTAATAAAGTTAAAGTTATAAAAAGACAGAAAGGTCACAACCTTAGAATACCCCCAGATTTCTTTACTCATCAGATCTAAACACTGGTCTGAGGGGTGATAAAAGAAGGAGACATAAAATTGAAATGGGATTAAGTTCTTTGGTGACGTACAAGTGAGTGTAAAACAAAAAGGGAGGGGCTGAGCCCCAGTGGCGTAGTGGTTGTGTACGGGTCTGTGGCCCAGTGGGATGGAGGTTCAATTCCAGCAGTGGCTCCACAGAAGCAAAGGCTGGGCCTCCTACTCCCACCACCAGAGGGCAGTGATGCCCAAAAAACAAAACAGCAAAACAAAACAAAACAAAAACAAAAAGAGAAAAGAGATTAATGTCATCATCAGATGAAATTTACACGAAGAAAATCTCTGAAGTGAATGTATCCTAAGGATTTCACTGCTGTCAAGTGGACGCCTATTGATAGCTTCCAGTGAAGGACAGGGCAGAACTGCCCTTGTGGGTTCCTGAGATGGCAAATCTCTTTGGGTGTCAAAAGCCTCCCTTTCTCCCAAAGAACAGCTCTCAGTTTCAAACTACCGATTTTGCAGTTAGCAGACCAACTCATAAGCCGCTATGTCACCAAGACTCTTCAGAAATCACAAAACATCTAGCAGTCATCAGGATGATGCCACTCAACTCATTTTGGAGAGTGATGTGTGTTTGTTAGTTTGTTACCACAGTATTGGTATGCGTAGGTCCTGTCGAGTTGATTCCACCGCACAGTGATCACATCTATGTGCAACAGAACAAAGCATCGCCTGTCCTATGCTAGGCCCACAATCTTCTTGCTTGACAGTTGCGGCAATGTGTCAATCTCTCTCTGGGAGGCTCTTCTTTTCCACCACCCCGCTACTCTCCCAAACATGGTGTCTTTCTCCCCCGGGAACTATGTTTTAAGTGGGCATTGGGAAATTTCTAAGGAGCATTCTGGCTGCAAGACCTTAACTCTTCTTTACTCTTCTTTATCGAGTGTCTGTTTTTCCCATGCATCTGAGGCAACTGAGAAGAATGAGAATTTGGGTCAGGCCTATCTTAGTCTTCAAAGAAAGCATCTTTGCTTTGGAACACTAGAGAATTTTTTGGTTTTTTTTTGGTAGCAGATTTGTCTGATGGACTATATCTTTTGATTTCTTCATGGCTTTTTTCTTGGGGTTAATTGTAGGTCCAAGTAAAATGAAAGACTTGACAACTTCCGTCTTTTCTCCATTCATGCTGTTGATTGGTCCTATTGTAAGAATTTTATTTATTTTTTAATTGATGTGCAATCCATCCTGCATGCTATCATGAGTAAGTGCTTCTTCACCCTCTCTTTCAATAAACAAACTTGTGACGTTGCATACTATAGGTTGTTAATGAGACTTTGTCCAATCTGAATGCTGCATTCTTCTTTATATAGTCTGTCATCTCAGATTATTTTTCCAGCCCACAGACTGAAAGAACATAGTTAGTGGGTTAAATCCCAACACAGACTTGGCTTGATTTCAAACCATTTAGTATACCTTGTTCTGTTTGAACAATTACCTCTAGGTCTACGTGTAGGTTCTGAATAAACACGATTAAGTGTTCTGGAATTTCCATTGCTTGCAACATTATTTGTAGTGTTCCTGCTAGTTGAATGACTGCATAGTCAATAAAATGCAGGAAAGTATCGTTCTGCTATTCTGTTATTTTAGCCAAGAGCTATCTGATCTCAGCAATGAGAGCCCTCTTTCTATTTCATCTTCTGAATGCACCTTGAATTTCAGACAGTTCCTTGTCAATATACTGATGCAGCTATTATAGGTAAAATATATAAGCCTGATCTTAAATTCTGACCTTCGTCTTGTGCTTCAGGTACTAGAATTAGAACCAAGCCTTTGAATCTAGCTTTTGAAAGTACTTTGGAGGACAAGTCTACTCCGGACAAATGGGGTCATGATGTGTAAGAATGGACTCAACGAGAAATGACAAAAAGAGATGGTTTTGAGTTAGTCTTTTTGGAGCATTTCCCAGGGAAAATGTTAGTACTCTAAAATTGTTAGAGCAAATTATATGCATATTTTGAACTGAATCGGCTTTACAAAGTACTCTCTAAACAATTCTCAAACTGTTTTCCAAAAGAAATAACATCTCGACAGTATGCATATGTGAGGGAAACACTATCATCCTTATTTGATATTGCCAGTTAAAATTGTCTAATAGGCACATAACTAAACTTGGTTTAGTTCCTATGTCTTCGATTTCCAGTTGGCCTATACATCTTTCAAATTTTATTTTCTAGTTTTATTTCTTAACTTGTAAAGTACCTCTTTCTGTCCTCTGTCTATTTATCTTTCTTTCAAAAGCACAGAATGAATAGTAGCCCCTCATCTGTTCACTACAATTATTCTCTCTTCTAAGCTCATGAGGACATGTTTCTGTAGCTATGTAAAATAGGACTTTTATATCCAGGCCTAAGCCTGTAGCCTTTTTAACTGGTTTGTTTCTTAAAAGCTTTCCAAAAAAACCTCTTGTCATATTTGCAGTATGAACACTATCAACGGGGCCCTGTTTCTGTGGATGTAGAGTTAACTCCTTGTGGTGAGATCTCTAGTTTACTCTGTTATTCACACCGAATAAGTAATTATCTTTATAGGCTGTGGCTGCATATCTCAGAAAATTTTCAAAGCACTGAGTCAAGGGCTGCAAAGTCATTTTACAAATATTGCTGGACATGATTTGTTAAATTAAATCACAAAGCCAGATTTTTAAAAATAAGGAACCTAAAAATAAAGTACACAAAACCCCCATTCTGATTTATGTGAAAGTCAAAACAAACAAATGAACAAACTGTTTTTAGAAACTAAACCAAGCAGTACTAGTAACGCTTCTTGTGTTTGAATTATTCATTTCAGATGTACAGCACTTGTAAAAAATTATCAGAGGCTTCTAATATGAGTCACTTATTCATTGCTTACCTCGCCTCTATCCCCTCTCCCCAAATACTAAAAACAAAACCTAAACAAACATATTCCAAATGAGTAAATTCTGGACTATCTTTATAGGAGCAGGCAG
The DNA here is from genome assembly GCA_004026705.1 of Nesogale talazaci. Classification (NCBI taxonomy): domain Eukaryota; kingdom Metazoa; phylum Chordata; class Mammalia; order Afrosoricida; family Tenrecidae; genus Nesogale; species Nesogale talazaci. The sequence goes on along the minus strand of PVJH01011623.1, from coordinate 41,118 downwards.
CCTCATCTTTCTCTCATGTGGTGGCTGGTGGATTTGAACCTCTACCCTCAAAGTTAGAAGCCCAATGCCTAGCCCCTTGTGCCACTGGTGTTCCTACTGATTAACTAACACCAAGTACATTCTATTGATTAAAACGCATCAGGAGACGTTTTAAATGTCTTAATACTGGTCACGAAGATCATAGTGCTCCTTTCAAGTACAGTTTCAACAAGGTTCTGGTCACTAAGGATATTTTGTTACCAATGTCAGCTTGGGTTTGGGCACTCCACAAATAGCTTCAAAGCCTAAGGAGCATGGAACATGATACCGTTTTCTGAGTGTTCAAAATTCCCCTCCCAGTCTATGGCAAATGGTAGTTCTCTGGCTGAATGGGTGGAACTGGGGTGAGAAACAGTTGGTTAATGTCTCAGAATTATTAACTTCAAACATTGTTGAACTTGTATGGAATAGCAAAAGGTAGTAACATAGAGATTTGAGCTTAATTCATATCCAGAACCATGAATTGAAGGGCTAGAAGGTGGCAGCAAAAAAGATCAAAATCAAGTACTGATTTTTCAATTGGTGGTGTGATTTTGCACCCTTTCCGACCCCCTGGGGGAACTCAGCAATTTTTGAAGACATTCTTAGTATCTCATTTAGAAAGGAGATGTTATTGGGATCCAGTAGACAGAAGTCAGGAATGCTGCTAAATACCTTACAATGTACAAGGAAGCCCCACAACAAAGAGTTAGCTGGCCTAAAATTCTAATAGTGCTAAGATTGAGAAACCCTTAATTAAAGATTGTTTTTTAAATACAGAATATGTACAACTTGTCTCACTTCTTTTGTTTCAATTAATTTGGTCATTAGGGTAATGTCACTGGGGACATTTGATTTCTGTTTATTAAAACTGGTTTATTTGTTTGATAAGCCCTAGGATACACAGAGCCCATTTCCTAGAAATGCGTTCAGTTATTGACCCTGCTAATCCTTGCACGAAACATAGCTTATCTTGTGCTGTGGCAGACATGTTCATCATATAACAAAAGAACTTACACAGAGAATAACAAACATTAAGATGGCCTCAGTACCACAGAGTAGAAAGTGGAATTTGTCCACTATCCAGCTAATGCGATTAATATGGATAACAAGCAAGATGCTTCAGGGCGCAAGTGGAGCATTAGTTCTGAATTATCTGGACTGACTGTCTACTCTTCTTATGGGGCGGAATGAGAGCTAGGTCTCCTCTCTATTTGACACTCACATGAACTAGATGACGCAGTGAGTCAGAGTGGACAGGAGTGATCATTAGCTAGGTCTGTTATTGCTCTTAGCTTAGCATTTAATGAAAAATAAGTTGAATGCAAATAAGGAAGGAAACAAAAGAATACCTTATCATTTTGTGCATTAAGGGTGAGGCCCTGCAAAGCTGGCCATGGGTTTTCTCACATTCTCCTCGTGAATAGTGTCAGTTCGGTTTCTTTTCAAATGTGCACCGGGGATGTGTGTGGCTTCTGCAGGGACTCTGTCCTCTGCCTGCTGTGTCCTAGGTGCCTTTGAGGCCTTGTTTATGTGGTAACGATCAGAACTTCTTCTCTTGCTGCTTTCACTTTTCTAGTACTTCCGTGAGCATCAGCTGGAAGTCATTTACTTGGTGCTTGTGAGTAGGAAACAATGCTGGGGGCACCGTGGGTTATGACCCAGTGTTAGCAGTTCAAAACCATCAGCCGCTTCGTGGGTGAAAGATGAGGCTTTTACTCCCATGAGAATTTACAGTCCCCTGTAGAAAATATTATGACTATGACAAGCAGCACTGTGCTAGCAGCTTATTGTTATTTATCTGTGTGCTTGGGTTCTGGTAAATAAAATATCAGACGTGTAAAAATAAAATAAATATTTTCAGTCTTAAAAACCCACAGGGGCATTTCAGACTGCTGCTCTCTATATAGCTGTGATCTGAGATCCATGCAATAGCAGTGAGTTTTTTTCATAAGTGTGTAGGAAAAGTTAAATTTTGTAAATTTGACAGATGGTTTACTAATTTTGATAAGACACTTAGTTCCATCCATGTTTTATACCTTCCATTTTTTACTCTATAAAAAATAAATGCAATTGTGTTTAGAAAATACCTTGAAGTGTTACAAAATCCAGTGACATAGGAAGTTGGAGTAAGTACAATGCATGGAAACATTTAACAGAGGAGGTTTAGCAGGTGATCATGTACTCAAGGACTGCCCCTTTCTCTTTTGGAGCTATTATTCTTGTTTTCAGTAAAATCCATCCACCTCTTCACTTTAAAATTAAAAAGCACAGGTGAAAACTCAAATACCTAAGGTTAGGTTTCAGGTCAAAGTTACACAGTTAAGTTTATGCAGTGAGTTCATGCTTATGCTTGTATGACAGATAAAATAGAAAGCCAAAATTATCTATTTAGGCTCAAAAAGGTGCGGTGCATCTTTATGAACAAGGAACTACACAGAAATGAACACCTGAGTTGGAGCCAGAGGCATTTTGAGCTCTGGTTCCAAAAGAAAGCAGTGGCCATTTTTGTTTCTGCCACCTAACGGGAGCCAGAATCCTCCCCACAAGATGAGGTGTTGGAAACAGGCGTGCAGTGCAAAGCCACAGGCTCGGGTACAGCCCCCCGAGTCATGGAAGGAGAATGAACAAATGGTGGCAAAATGCTTCCTGGAGACCGAGGACCTAAGGAGAGGGCAGGAACAAGCCACATCCTCAGACCATGAGCAGAACCAACCAGCTGCTGGTTTAGCAACTGCACTTGCAGAATCTCCACTGTCATCACCGTTATTTAGAGGGCCCAACACATCACGATGAAACATTGCTCTGTATTAGGAAACCAAAGTGCTGGCTGAAAGCAATTAAAAAAAAAAAACTCTGCCAGGAAAGGCTGAGCCCAGATATGTGTTGTTTGGGAGAAGTGCTATCAGTGAGGAGACAGGAAAAGAAGGGATGTGGAATATGAGAGAGAGGGGGAATTTGAAGAGGTTGGAAGGCACAACACAAACCTTCTACTAAGCATCATATTAAAATGCATGAAGAAATCTAATGATAAGGGCAGACAAAAGAGAGAAGTAAAAGTATGAATTCCCTACAAATAATCCTAAATGTGTTTAAGGTGTTTAAAAAGGTAAAGGTTATATAACTTCTATTAGGAAGTCAAATTTTCATTTTGAGATCACTAAAGATTTAAAAATATTTTTAAGAAATTATATTGGGATTCCAGGGACCCTTTACTCAGCATCTTTCAAAGGTGACATCTTACAAAACTATAGTCCAATGTAACAGCCAGCATATGGATATTAATGCAGGAAAGAGAAAGGACACTTCATCACTCTGGATGCTCCATGGGGTCCTTCACTTCCCTCTTGACACACTCACCATCATCCTTATCTCCTGGTAGCAAATAAATAGTGCTGCATTACTATAATTTTATCATTTTAAGCACGATAAATGTATTAAGTCATCCATTTGGAATTCGGTTGTTAACTTAATGTTCTTCTCTGGATTCATCCTGGTTGTTGAATTGATCCATAGTTCATTCCTGTTTATTTCTGAGTGATGAGTTTGCTCCATGCTATGGATACACCCCACAAGCTCACCATCCACCTGTTGTATGGCAGTTGGGTTGTTTACAGTGGCTGACAATCGCAAATATAGCTGCTACAAATATTCATATATAGGTCTTTGAGTGAGCTAAATTTCCACTTCTTTTTTTAAATTAAATGCTTTTATTGGGGGATCTTACATCTCTTATCACAATCTATACATTCATTCATGTGTCAAGCACATTTTTACATATGTTGTCATCATCATTTTCAAAGCATTTTCTTTCTACTTGAGCTCTTGGTATCAGCTCTTCATTTTACCTCTCTCCCTCTACCCGCCTCTCTCATCAACCCTTGGTAAGTTATAGATTATTATTTTCACATTTTGCATTGTTCTCTGGCACCCTTCACCCACTTTTCTGTGGCTCATCCTCCTGGAAGGGGGTTATTTGCTCATCCTTTTTACAAATTCTGACCCCACCTTTCCCTTTATTATCTCTAGTCTCATTGTTGACCCTGAGGGGTTTATCTATCCTGGATTCCCTGTGTTGCCTGCTCTTATCTGTAGCGGTGTGCATTTTCTGGTCCAATCTGATTTTTAAGGTAGGATCGAGGTCATAATGGGGGGGCGGGGCACAGGGAGGCAACATTACAGAACTAAGGGAATGTTGTGTATTTAATCCATGCTGTACTGCACCCTGACTAGGTCATCTCTTCCTGTGACCATTTGGTGTAGGATGTCCAATTGTCTACAGATGAGCTTTGGGTCTCCACTCCCTGATGCTCCCCCCTTACCCCACCAATTCATATTGGTATGATTTTGTCCTGGGTCTTAGATGCCTGGTACCTTATCCCATTGATACCTCATGATGGCACAGACTGGTGTGATTCTTCTATGTGGACTTGGTTGCTTGTCAGCAAGATGGTCACTTGTTTATCTTCAAGCCTTTAAGACCCCAGACACTATAGCTTTTGATAGCTGGGCACCATCATATTTCTTCATCACATTTGCTTATCCACCCATTGTGTCTTCAGTAATCGGGAAGGTGAGCATCACAGAATGCCAGATTATTAGAAAAAGGGGTTCTTGTCTTGAGGGAGTACTTGAGTCCAGACTCTATGTCCAGTTGTACCTTAATTCTTAACATATAGCTATAAGTACATAGATCTATTTCCCTCTCATCAATGACCTTTGTCTTCAAGTTCTTTTCTCGATTTCCTTTTACTTTCCTCTTGTCCACCACCACGTTTGGCCATAATTCGGGTTTAGTAATTCTTGTTATTACATTGGCCCTGATTAAGCCCCACTAGGCATTCTATGTCCTCTCCATTTATTTTAGTTCACTTCTTGTTCCCTGGCCCTGTGTTGGTTACTCCACTCACTTCATTTCTTGCACCTCCTATTCTCCCATATCTGTTGATTCTGTAGTTTTTGTCTCTGAATTATTTACCTTGTCCACCTTATCTAGATAGACCCACAGACACATTAATACACACAAAGACCAGGCAAAGGCAAACAAAACAACAAAGGAAGACAAAGCCAACAAAACAATAGCAACACAAAAATAGCAAAAACAAAAAGAAAGTCAATGACAAAAAAAGGAAAAGCCTATAAATAGTTCCAGGTCTGTTTTTTGATCTTTAGGAATGTTTCCCAGTCGAGTTTGATGGGTTGCCACCCTCTGTCTCCAAAGTCTGTTTTTGGTTTTCCCTGGGGCTTTTGTCACTTTGCTCCCCCTGCTGCTCTCCATTGTTACCCCCTGCAGTGCAATGGTTCAATGAGGGATGGCGTGTCTCCTGGTGGGCCTGGCCCTATGGTCCTTCTCTGCTTTGAGCAGGAATATTATCCTTGGGGTTTGGGGGGCCAAGATGTGTTCCCCATCACTCTCCATCCTTCATCATCTCTCCTGTGTGCTCTAATCAGTTGTGCTTCTCTTCCCAAGTGCTGTCCTCTGAAGTGCATTCTTCTGTTGGGCGGGAGCTCTACATAGTTGGAATAAGGGCAGCCCTGCACACATCTCTACTGGTTCCCTGATACATGCTGGTGTTTTGTATTCAGGATCAGGTTGAAGTCTGGTCTTCTTTCCTCTCCTGTGGAGATATAAACAATACCCTCCTCTTAGGTGGGTTAGTGTCCTGCTCTCCTCCTACTCATGTTTTCTGTTTTTTCCCCACCTTCTCTGTCTTTCTTTCCTCCTCCTATTTAGCTGGCTGCTATATGTATCCCTGGACTGGGTATGGTCCCTGCCATATACCTGTACCTCACCCCAGGAATGTATGCCCCACTTTTTAAGATTACCTCGGTGGACTCCTATTGCACTTTCACTTTTGTGCTTGGCTTATTTTGCTTAGTATGATCTTCTCCAGTTCTTTGCATGCGGCAATGTGCTTTATGCATTCAACGCTGCTTTTTAGGGATGCATGCTATTCCATTGTATGTGTGTACCACAGTTTTTTAATCCATTCACCCGTTAATGGAAATTTGGGTTTTGCTGTTTTATATTGCCACCAATACAATATGACAGTTTTCTCTCCATTATCACCATCACTTGATGATGTCACCTTTTAAAATCATTACGATAGATGTGTAGTATCTCATTGTGTTTTCAATACCTAGGTGATTTAATATCTAATGAGATATGTATCAATAGCACATTGTGGTTTGGCACGTCCTTAATGCCAGGCAGTGCTGTGCATCTTTGTGTGTGGTTGTCATCTGTATATCCTATTCAGTGAAATGTCAATCCATGGTCTTGTTCCTATTTTCACTGCTGATTTTTGAATTAAAAAAAAAAAACATTCAAGATAGCAGTTCTTTGGCAGATATGGGTTTTGTCAATATTTTCTCCCTGTCAGTAACTGGACTTTTTATCCTCTCACATACTTTTTGGCAGAGTGAACGTTTTAATTTTGCTGACTCCCATTTACCAATATTTTTCTTTTATGGATAGGATTTTTTTTGTAAATTTGAAGACTGCTTGCTTCGGTCTAGATTTCAAAGATTTTTGTCTTCTACATTTTTCTATAAGTTTTACGTCTTAAGACTATGATTCATTTTGACTAATTTTCATATAAGGTGTGAGATTAGGGTCAGGGTTTATTTTATTGCCAATGAATGTCCACTTTCTATAGACCCATTTATTGAAAGACTATTCTTTGAATTAAATTTACAATAAACATTTCTGTATCCATCACCAAGAACCTGTCACTGATATTTTATAATAATTCCCTTATTACATGTCTGTTCATCTGTCAAGCTTACCTTGATGCATTTCATAGTGAAGTTATTATATATATATACATATATACGTATATACACACATATATACTCTATATCTAATCAGATCTATTTAATCATGATCCAGGACATTAGTGACACTATAGAAAAAAACCCAGTGTCTCTCCCAATTTGTACTCTCAGCCCACTGTATTTTATGTTCTGTGATGCATTTGAGGTTAGTTTAAAATTGTTTTTCTACTTCTGACTCACAAATATATCTTCCATATTATCTTTTAATTATATAATTACACTTCATGAGCTCTGGTCTAGTCATATTTGTAAGGTAGAATTGGGTTCACGATAGTGAGGAGGTAGGAAGCATTAAATAACTAGAGGAAAGTTATGTGTTTTGTTGATGCTATACTGCACTGTGACTGTCTCATTTCTTCTTTGAGACCCTTCTGTGAGGGGAGGTCCAATTGCCTACAGATGGGTTTTGGGTCTCCACTCTGCCCTCTCCTTCATTCACATCGATATGATTTTTTTCTGGGTAGTTGATGCATGATAACTGATCCCATTGAAACCTTATGATCACATTGGCTGGTGTGCTTCTTCCTTGTGGACTTGGTTGCTGCTCAGCTAAATGGTCACTTGTTTATCTTCAAGCATTTAAGAAAAATGGGTAATTTAAAGCAAAACAGAATCAATCAAAATTACTCATAAAGAAATGAAAGTCTAGATATGAATATCAGCATAAAAGAAATTGAATCAGTTATGGAACATTCTTCCATGCAAAAAGAAATTGACCCAGCTATCTTTCAAAAAATCATTTTATTTTGGGCTCTTACAGCTCTTAAAGCAAGCCACACATCAAATGTTTCAAGAACATTTGTGCATATGTTGCCATCATCATTTTAAAAGCATTGTCTTTCTACTTGGGCCCGTGATATCAGATCCTCTCTTTTCCATCTCTCCCTCACATTACCATCCATGTGAATTCTTATAAACTATGTTATTATTATTTTAGTATCTTATAGCATCGCTGTCTCCCTTCACCCATGTTTCTGTTGTTCATTTCCCTGGTAGAGGTGGGTTATGGAGTGATTATTGTGATTGGTTCTCCATTCTCCTCCTACCATCATGGTATCACTACTCCCATTATTGTTTCTGAGGGTTCATCTGCCTGGATTCCTTGTATCAAGAGCTCCTTTCTGCACTGGTGTACACGTTCTTGTCTGGCCAGATTTGTAAGGTATAACTGGGGTCATGATTGGGGGAGGAGGAGACGCATTCAGGAACTAGAGGAATGTTGTGAGATTCATTGGTACTATACTGAACTCTGGCTGGCTCATTCCTTTCTTGTGACCCTTCTGTGAGTGGATGTCCAGTTGTCTACAAATGGGTTTGGCCTCCATTCAGACCCCCTAATTTGCATCAGTATGATTGTTTTGTGTCTTCTGATACCTGATCCTTTAGACACCATTGATTACACAGGATGCCATGCTTCTTCCATGTGGGCTAAGTTGCTTCACTCCTAGATTAGCCCAGATATTTTACAAGTGAATTTTTACAAAACCTTAGATAAGCCATTCTTACTTTACATAAATTGTTTCAGAAGAGGGAAAAAAAAGCATGTCTTGACTTCTTTTTTTAATTTTCTAATAACCGTGATGTTATAGAAATAGAATACTGCATGCCACACACTTAATTTGTGAACATTTCTTTTCCTTTCCTTTATAAGCATTTAGAGTTCATTCAACCTAGTCTTTACACACTATACTTGCATTTGGAATTTCTAATTTGAGACATATTTAAATAAGGACACATCAGACACTAAAAAATGAAACCTGAAGATTAATATTGTGTAATACTTATCAATATGTATATTGAACATTGATTAAGTCAAGTAATAGTAATCATTAGGAAGATAAATGTGACTATGGAGAGATACCAAATGATATTTTAAAATATCTGTAATATTTAAGGTCATGAGGATATACCCTAACAGAAATATGGAGTCATATTAAGATGTGATGAAGATTTGATGTTGATGGGAGGTAATTTCACAGGTATTCTTGACATTATTCTTTATTTCAGCAGGAGTTCCTTACTAGTGTATGATATTTCATTCCATTTGACAGTGTGATTTAAAAAATTATCAGACAGGAACAACATAAGTCATAGTAAAAGACAAGACGATGAAGGCAATGTCTATTTCTGTTCTTGCCAACCATTCTACATACCACTATCTTGTAGAGAATCTGTGCTGAATGAAGTTTGAAGAAACAAATGAACAGAGGGACCACTCAGGTGACTCTGCATTCAGATGTTCATATCCCCATCTGTTCAAATAATGATTTCTTGGATGTTAAAGTAATTATTACAGAGAGACATTTAGGGGAGGATAGTCACTCTGTTAATGTGACTTACATTGTGTTATTTATGCCTTTTTTTGCTTTACTGTGTATTTTCTAAGATCTTTATAAAATATTAGCTTGAGAAAAGCAAAAGCAAAAATTAGCCTTTGTTGCAACTATTAATTTGAGCATTAAGGAAATTACACAGATTCAAATTTCTAAGAGAACATCTCCTTATCAGATTAGCATAACCCCTAGTGATTTGTAAATCTGTCAGAAGTGATTTTGCAAACCCAACCAGCTAAATGAACCTTGAGATAATAAAATTTAATTTGAATATGTGTCAACTGGATGCCAGATAAGTGCTTTGTAAAGAATTAGCTTCCTTATATTGGCAGGGATGATAGTTTGATAATTATGAACCTTAAGCTACCAATCCTGGAAGACTTGTCACGCTTCTTAACTCACCATATTGGTCTGCTCTATCATACCAAGGGAAGTTTTTATTGTCTTAATATAATGAGAATATTACAATCTTTGTCTAGATTTATTATCTTTCTAAATGATATGTGCAATTATGCTAAGACAAAATGCTGTGCATATCATGCATTCATATAGACATCACACTTGCACTTATTTTTTACCAAAAAACTCAGGTACTGGAAATATAAAACTGGTTCCTTCCCTCAAAAATCCACTCTGGTTAAGCACTAATATAGTACAGAACAATATAGTCTTTAAATACTCTGGTAGGTTTATTTGAACTGGAGAACAGAAATGGGGCAACTAACTACTGGCCCAAAAGTTGCCTCAGAAGACAGACCAGGCAATTTGATTCCAAAATATTCCAGCCTCGAATCTACCATGGATCAGTTCTGTACTCGCTTCAGCAGCACATATCCTAAAATTGGAGCAGTTCTCCTTTGCACCCAGAGATCATTGTGAGTTCGAACCAACTCAACTGCCACTGACAAGAGCAGCAACTCTGATCAAGTGTTACCAAGAAAGAGTATCAAGAAATATTCTTTTTTTTTTTTAACATCACTGTCCTGGTGGGAGTAGGAAGCCCAGGCTTGTTCCTGGAGAGCTGCTGCTGGATTTGAACTGCCAACCCTGTGGACCACAGTCCCACACACAACCACTGCACCATTGAGGCTCAGCTAAGAAATATTCTTAAGAAAGTGAAGCCTTAGTTGAGACCACATGGGTCTGTTGAGCTAGTCCTGCAGCATGAGTTCAGGAATGAGTGAGGTGAGTGAACGGAGGCATGAGAGAAGTAAGTAAATTCAAGTAAAACATTGTTAGCTAGATGCTTCTCTGCAAACAGTGGTATCTTGATGCCTTTGCTATACCATGTTCTTATTGGGCTTGATCAAGTTGTTTCTGATGCCTCAACTTGATGGCACCTAGCAAAGTGACAATGTAGACCTGCCCTTTAGGACTTTCTGGCCTAGAAACTTTATGGAAACAATTGACCAGGTCTTCCTCCATGGAACCACTGGGTGGGTTCAAACCACCAACCTTTCAGATAGCAGCAAAGCACTTCACTGCATATATATACATATATATGTGCATATATATGTATATAGACACACATTTTTATTGGTGTATCTTAAAACTCATAACAATCCATACATCAATTGTATCAAGCATATTTGTACATATGTTGCTATCATTGTTTTCAAAATATTTTCTTTCTACTTGAGTCATTGGTGTCAGCTCCTCTTTTTTACCCCTCACTCCTCTACCCTCCTATGCTCACTAGTCCTTGATAAATGATAAATTATTATTATTTTCATATCTTACACTGTCCATTGTCTCCATTCACCCACATTTCCGTTCTTCCCCCTCTGAGAGGTGATTGAGCGGATGGTTATACAACATTGTCACCAGTTCCCCCTTTTTCCCCATTTTCCCTTCACCTTCCCCCTACTTTTGTGGTATTGCTGGTCCCTGAGGGGTTTATCTGTCCACGATTCCATGTGTGAGTTCTTTTCTGTACTCGTGTACATGCTCTTGTTTAGTCGGATTGGTAAAGGTAGAACTCCTGATATTGGAGGTGGCATTAAAAGAACTATGAGAATGTGATGTGTTTTGTCAGTGCAATACTGCACCCTGGTTGGCTGGTCCCTTCCTTGTGACCTTTCTGTGAGGGGATGTCCAATTATCCGCATATGGGCTTTGGGTCTCCACTCGGACCCCCCTTGTTTACTTCAAACTGATTGCTTGTTTTGGATATTCTGACGCCTGATGCCTGATCCGTGGGTAACTTGGGGTCACACAGGCTGGTGTAAGCATTTCACTGTTACAGAAGCACAGTGCTCTCTAAGTCCTTAGGTTAGACAAATACATCTTCACCAGATCACAAGAGTACAAAGCAGAAGATGATAAAATGGATGAATTAGAGTTCGACAAGATGAAAAATTGCTCATTGAAAAGCAAGAATATTCCTTTATGGACTAAGCTGTGCCTAACTCAAGCCACCGTATTCTCCATTGTCTCCTGTGCAAGTGAAAATCGAACACTGAACGAGGAAGACCAAGGCAGAATTGATGCCTTTGAATCATGGCGCTGGAGAAGAATATTGAAAGTAGCATGGAGTGCTCAAGGGAGAAACCCATCTGTCTTGAAAGAGGTACAAGTAGAATGCTCCTTAGAGGAAAGGATGGTAATATTTAAATCATACACATTTTGGATATATTATCAGGAGAGATCCGTTCCTGAAAAAGGACATCACGGTTGGTAAAGTAGAGGTGCAGCTCAACAGAGGAAGGTTCTCCGGGAGCTGGGTGGACACCATGACTGCAACAATGGGCTCAGGCTCAGGCACAATTGTAAGGGTGGTGCAGGACTGTGCAATGTTTCATTCTGCTGTGCAGAGGGCCTCTATGAGTCAGAACAGACTCAATGACACCTAATAACAGCAACTCTTTGAAAGATGGTACTAAGGAAATGGAAGAAAATGGAGGAAATGTTTTTAATATCTATTAAAGGAACTGCTACAAAGAGGATTGTAGGAGTGGAATCAAACTCAGCTCAAGGGTCAGTCCTATGAGGCAGAGGGTAGATCTGCTTCCACCCTTCAAGCTTCTTTACCTCTTCTGACATCAGTTTTTCCTCCCATGGCACTCTACTTCTCTGTTGAGTTTGGTAATTCATTCTAATGGCCACATAGAATTTACAGGCAATATGCATAATTATTGGGTATATTTGGGAAGGTAGCAGGTATTCAAAATCACAAATGCTCAAGATATAACACTTCTTTGATCAGGAGCATCTCTTCTCAGCATGCCATCACATATGCCTCTTTTTGGTCTTTGGCCCCTCAAACATATGGTGGTTCCTTAGCCTCTGCCGTATTCAGACAAGTGGGGCAATGTTTCTATAAACTACTGATAAATACCCAAAGCGCATACCACTCCACCACAAACCTCAGCCCCAAATTATTTGCCTATAGCTCCATGGGTGAGTAGACCAAGACTCCCCTAGAATAGTTATCTGGAGACTGCCAAGGATGCTGTTGGCTTCACTTGCTCCTGGTCCAGGAGACCCACCACTGTGTCCTCTGCCTAGTGCCACTGCTACTACTTTTCCATCACTTCTCTCACAGCTCTGGTGCCAGAGCTCTGCTTTCTGAATCAGGAAAGTTCCACACGAGGATCTCTGGGTCTAAAAGATGTGCTCCACTACCACCTCTTCTTTCTTAATGACTTTGAGATATTTCATTTCTGCCTCTGAGATGGTTTTCTCTCTCATGCTATACTCTCTAGGATGACACAACTGACCAATCCCCATTTATAATCTGTAGTAGCCTGAGTTATTTAAAGACGCAAACTCAGCCATTATCTATTTATATCATGAAAATGACTCACTCAACTGTAGGAATAAGTAAGTCTAGACTGGTTCAAGTCAATGGGTCAGATAGTAAGTTGGAAACATCTTGTGACTCATGTAGCTGTGGAGTTTGATGAACCAGGTAACAGAAAGACCAACCGAGAAGTAGGAAGATGAGTCAGGAAGATCACAGACTAGTGGATGGAGGGGCAGATGAATCCGAGGCCAGTAGGACAGACTGACTGCTGAGACTAATAAACCCAAAGTTCACAGTCCGGTGGCAGACCAGATGGCTCCTATGGTCAACAGGGAATGTGGTAGGCAGTTAACTCAGAGTATCAGAGGTCAATAAACTAGATACAAGATGCAGCAAGCCAACTTCTCCACAGTAGCCACTCAGACAGGAACTAGGCCACACAGGTGAAGAAATGTATTTTTAGTTGCATCAGGACTGTGACCTGAGTGAAGGGGTTGTATCCCACCCTAATTTTAGGACAGTTGATCAGCTGCTCACAGCAAATCCCTCATGTAGTTGATGTCATTGTCTTAGATTTCTAGGTCTGAATTGTCAACCTAGTGAGAGTCCTGACCCAGACAAATGGACATAGAATCTATCAGAATATTCCGCACAATTTGCTTACACCCATCCAATAACTTGGTGGGTGTTGTAAAGACTATGGTGAGAAGTTTCATACCAATTAATTCTCTGTAATGAAAAGATTTAAACAATTCTTGGATTAAAACATAAGAAGATCTACAAAACAAGAAAATTTAAAGAAAATATTTGAATCAACACTTTTCAAAATAAGTTATGGTAATCACTATATACAAAGAAAAAGATGTTCAATATCATTGGTTATCAGGGGACAACAAAATAAAACCACAGTGAGAGAAATTACTACACATCTGGAAGAATGTCTGAAGTTTAAGCTGTTGACAAGGATTTGCATAATTAGAATTCTCTAAATATATAATGGATGACATGGTATTAAAAAATGATCTAACAGTTTCCTATGAAATTGGGAATATAATTACCACACTACCAGACATTGGATTTGTGTATACTTGCCATTCTAGATTTATATTTTTGTTACTCTGAAGATTATTTGCCCCAAAGATGTAAAATCTGTATATATACAAGAGTGGTACATAAGTAACAGCTTTATTTATAACAGTCTCCAACCAAGGAAAATTCAATGGATAGGATTAGTGGAGAAACAAATCATGTTATATCCACACAATGGAACACTACTCCATATAAAGAAAATAGTTACTGGGCTATGCAATAACCAGGAGCATTCCTGGTTAAGCTCTGCGCTATTAGCTAAAAAACTGGCAGTTGGAAGCCACAGACCATCTGTGGGAAGAAAATGTAGTAATCTGTCCCCATAAAGATGGTGTCTTTAAAAGCTCGATGGGACAGTTGGGGATGTTTATGAGTAAGAACTCACTATAATGGAGTAGGCTTGGATTTTTGTTGTGTGCAACAATGTGAATGAGCATCAAGCACATTCTTAGTGAAAAATCAAACCAAACAAACAAAAAAAACCCTGGCACCAAAAGGTACTGTATAGTTTCAATTGCACGAAAACCCAGAAAACTCACATCTACTCTTTGGTAGCAAAAAATGAAGAAGTGGTTACCTAGGGCAGAACAGGAAAAGTGGGTGGAGTGGGTAGGGAGATTCTACCATAAAAAAAAGCATGAGGGGGGCTGAGCCCCGGTGGCGTAGTGGTTGTGCGCGGAATTGCGGCCCACTGGGATGGAGGTTCAATTCCAGCTCCACAGGGGCAAAGGCTGGGCCTCCTACTCCCACCACCAGGGCAGTGATGCCTAAAAAAAAAAAAGCATGAGGGAAATTTGGGCTGCATGTGGAAACATCCTGTATCACAATGGTGGTGGCACTTGGAGTAGGAGAAAAAAACAAATGGTTTGGATATACATATTTATATACATTTGTAAATCTCATAGACCTGTACACCCAAAAGAGCCACATTTTATTGACTATATACTCCATTTCAATGGGCTTGCTTGGGCTGAGCCCCGGTGGCGTAAGTGGTTGAGTGCAGGACTGCGGCCCGCGGGCTTGGTGGTTCAAATCCAGTGGCGGCTCTCAGGAGCAGCGTGGAGTAGTGCCCACGAACACCAGAAGCAGTGATGCCCCCCACCAAAAAAAAAATCAGTGGATTTGCTTTTTAAAAATTCAATTTGATAATTACTTGATGACCTAATGTATTGGTGGGTTAAATGGTTCATTGGGGTATAGATCATAAATGTACATATCTTCTAAATATATGTGATTAAATTTATTATTTAAATGAATACTTGTCATGGGTTTTTACGGACCTAATTTTATCCCCATTCATGCTATCTTGGAAATAAAGAAGAGCCTGTGGTGCCATGGTAGAGGCATTGGTGTGCTAACTTCAAAATTGGTGGTTCAAATCCATGAGCTGTCCTGAGGTTGTCGGTTCCCATAGATATTTAGCCTCAGAAACTCTTTATGTGTCAGAATAGCTAAGTTGGAATCCACTCAATGGCAATGGGTATTATCTTGTTTGGGATCTTGGATATAAAGTCCCTGGATGGTATAAATGATTTGCCTTCATTTACTAAGCAAAAGATTGAAAATTCATGCCTACCCAGCCATGCTGACAAAGAAAGACCCGATAATCAGCTTCCCCTAAGATTATTGTTATTGTGAGGTACTTTCCACTTGGTTCTGACCCATAGCGAGTCTTGGACCGTATCACAATTGTTTCTGTGCCAGAGTCCATTGTGGCAGCCATGGTTTCAATTGCTCCATCTCCTTGGGAAACTTCCCCCTAATATTTAAATGATTTTTGTCATTAGACAAAGTTACGAACAGAATGTTAAAAAATAAATAAGGTTAGTACAGCAAGAATATGTGAAATTTTTCAAAGCGATCTCTTCTATATTGTATCTCTTGGTATAGATGAGCCATCTGTTTTTTCTCCTACTCAAACAAATCTGAAAAAGTGAAGCTGCTATATTATGAAAATAAGACATTTTTCTGGCCCCCTAGATAAAGCAAAAAGTAAAGTGAAATAAATGTGCTCACATAGTTGGTGATACAGCCCCTGTGTCACAGGTAAGGGTGGGCTGGAATCTTCAAGCTAAGAAAGGGAAGACATGATGCAGTAGGGTAGGGATCAAGTAGTAGAGATGCTGCCCCAGGGCGAGCTTTCAACATAATGGCAAACTTGGATGTTGTAGCTTGATAGAAGCACAAGGCACAAAGGTCTACAAGAGACTTAGGGAAATGATTATTTTTAGATCTACCTGCTAGCATGAATAAAATTGATAGACAGCAGATAGAGAAGGAAGACTACAGGTTGAGAGGCCTCACCGATTTGTGAATGAGATCAAGGAAGTGCTGATACCTGAAGTCATACCCAGACATCAGTGTGCAGGGCACTTCGATTTGGAAAGCAGAATGTAAGAATGTCATATGGAATGGACTGATCTGGTGGCATGCTTGAAGGAAGCATCATCTTTTGGGAGGACATCACCTCTTTGTCTGATTCTTTTTTTTTTTTTTGCTTTTAAGAGAATGAGAAAGGAAAATAGCAATTATTGTAGGTATTTTGAACCACCTACAGTAACTTTGCTTTTGATAGGTCAGCTTATCCCCATTTATTGTCAACATATTTACAATAAGAAATTATGATTTGAAGCTCAAGCAAAAAAAAAAAAAAACGACGCAGGTTTATCCTCACACTGGGTCATAGTCATTAAATCTCTCTTCAAACTGTGTTTGAAGTCTATATGGAGAAAAGGTCATTTATGTGGTTCTATCAAAAAATGGATAAGGCTTTTAGAAGCAGAGTCATACCAGTAAAATTCACATAAGACAAACTCACTGAATAGAGTTTTAGTTTTTAAAACATACAATAAATAAAACTAATGAGGATACGATCAATACTTTGGTAAACATCAACTAAATTTGAGTTATCTGAGAAGCTAAGTCTTCATATTTTGTTTGATAAGAATACATTTGAAGTCTCTAGGTGGTTGTATGGGCTTAAGGAGTTATTACCTGTGTGATCCCTATAGCTGTTCCTGGCAAGTAATAATGCTCAGTAAATGGTAGCTTTCCAAGAAATGGTAGTGCTTTCTCGATTTAATGCATGTACTGGTTCTTACTCCTCTGCCCAATTCCCCTTTTTCTTCATCTCGAGATGAAGATGCTCACTACAAAAGCTCCTCTCTGTGAAATCATAGGTGTAGGTGGAAGCTACACCTCCTGACGTTGAGACCGATGGTTTCTAAGATGTGTGAACATTCTAAAGTCACATGCTTTTAATGCTCTGAAAGCCAGGTGATGCAAAGAGCATGGATCTCGCAGTGTGAAACCCTGGTTTTATGGACTGGCTTGAAGAGTGATGTCTGTTTGACCTTGGCCTGGATGTTTGTTCTCCTCAAATGCTGGTTTTCATTTTAGTGAATAAGGATATAATGTACTTGTGTCTATAAACATCCCAGCCAATTCTATATTTAAAACTGTAGAGCTGTACAAATATAGATCTGTTATCTGCTGGGGAATTGCCTGTATTCTTTGCATAGCCAGTGTCTTCTATTCCCCTAACCAGGAAACCAGCAAACCTTTGGGTTCTACCTCATGACGACCCTGTTCCTATTGCAGTAGGACTGTGCTCCATTATTTTCTCAGCTGCAGTCTTTAGAGAAGGGTGTTGCCAAGACTTTCTTTCATGCAGCTACCAGGGGTGTCCACACTACCAATTTTTCGGTTAGCAAATAAAAGCCAACCATCAGGGAATTTTCTTAAAATCATTTTCGTGGAGCTCTTACAACTCTTGTCATAATCCATACACCCATCCATTGTCTCAGCACCTTTGTACATATATTGTCATAGTCATTTTCAAAACATTTGCTTTCTATTTGAGCCCTTGGTATCCGCTTATCTCCCTACTCTCCTATCCTTCTTCCATCATGAACCCTTGATAATTTTTTAAAAAATCATTTTATTTGGGGCTCATATAGCACTTATCACAATCCATACAGCCATACATCCATACATTGTGTCAAGCACATTTGTACATTTGTTGCCATCATCATTCTCAAAATATTTGCTTTCTACTTGAGCCTTTGATATCAATTCCTCATTTCCCCTCTCTCCCTCCCTGCCCCACTCCCTCCTGAATAGTTGGTAAATCATAAAGTATTATTATGTTGTCATGTCTTGCACTGTCCAATGTCCCCTTTCACCCACTTTTCTGTTGTCCATCCTTCAGAGAGGAGGGTATATGTAAATTCTTGTAATATGCTCCCCCTTTCTATCCCACCTTCACTCCACCCTCCTGATATTGCCACTGGTCATGAGGGGTTCATCTGTCCTGAATTCCCTGTATTTCCAGTTCCTATCTGTACCAGTGTACATCCTCTGGTCTACCCGGATTTGTAAGCTGGGATCGTGATAGTGAGGGTGAGGGAAGCATTTAAGAACTAGAGGAAAGTTTTATGTTTCATCATTGTTACAATACATCCTGACTGGCTCATCTCCTCCCCATGACCCTTCCATAAGGGGATGTTCAGTTGTCCACAAATGGGCCCTGGGTTTCCACTGTGCACTCTCCCTCATTGACAATGATATGATTTTTGTTCTTTGAGGCCTGATACTTGAACTGTTCCACACCTCATGATGGCACAGGCTGGTGTGCTTTTTCCATGGTGGGTTTTGTTGCTCCTGAGCTAGATAGTCACTTGTTTACCCTCAAACTTTTAAGAACCCAGACACTATATCTTTTGGTATCCAGGCAACATTAGCTTTCTCCACCACATTTACTTATGCACCCATTTGTCCTCAGTGATCATATCAGGAAGGTGAGCACACGACGATATGATGTTTTCTTCTTTGATGCTTGAAACCTGACCCCTTCGACATCTTGTGATCACACAGACTGGTCTGCTTCTTCCATGTGGCCTTTGTTGTTTGTGAGCTAGATGGTCGCTTGTTTACCTTCAAACCTTTAAGACCCCAGATGATATATCTTTTGATTGCTGGGCACTTTCAGTTTTCTTCACTACATTTGATTATGCACCCATTTATTTTCAGCCATTGTATTGATCATATCATATTGGGAAGATGAGCACTATGGAATGCCAATTTAAGAGAACAAGTTGTTCTTGTTTTGAGGGAGTACTTGGTTAGAGGCCCAATGTTCATCTGCTACCTTAGTACTAAACCTAAAATATATGCACATAAATTTATTTCCTCACTATCATATAAAAATATTTACATATGGACATTCTTAGATTTAAACCTATATAAATGTCAGGGAATTTTTAGTAGCTTAATTTGGGGGAGTAGAGAACAAAGTCTTTCTTCTAAAGTTCCTGTGGTTAGATTTGTACCTCCAAAGTGTTTTTTTAAAAACACTTTGAGTGTGTTAACCATTCTTACCAATTCAGAAGAACCAAATATCCAGAAGCTGTTGTTATTAGACAGACATCTTCTGGCATCTTATTTCTCCTCTCTCTAGAAAGTGGAAGGGCCCAAGTTTTCAGTGGGCAGGATACAGAGCTCACACATGTCCTTAAGTATTCACGTACCTCCATAATATCAGATATGCTCATTCATTGTAGCCCTCCCCTTAGTTTTCTGTTTTCTTCTTGCAGAAAGCCCATCTCTTTCTCCTAGTGATATAGGTCTATCTTAGGCCACTATCTTTCTGATTTGCCAATAACGTGCTGCATGGGACCAGCTAGGACTAGAAAAGTGTACTTTGTGTTAGTTCTCTATATTTGACCCCATGACTTGGGGGATACGGAAGGAGTCCCTATAAGTTTAAGCTTCATGGTGAATTCAGCTGAAGTACTTTAGATTTTTTCTCCAGAAGGAGCAAACCCTAGAGATGGGATCATCGTTGATAAAGGATCCATAAAAGGTCTGTGAAAAAGTGGAAGACCTTTATCAAGATGAATTGATTTAGAAGCTACAAAAAAGGACTCAAATATAGCAATGGTTGTGGAGCAGGCACAGGATGGGACAATGTTTTGTTCAGTGAAAGTCAGGATTGGGAGCAGACTAACAACAAAGCAACAACAATACACCCACTGCAGATTACAGAAACTTTGAAACCTGAGGCTGAGTAGACCCCAGTGAAACTGAGCGTTTGTGAATCCAATTCTCTATTTGGTTAGAATCTGGAGAGAAGAGCTGTCCCCTCATGAGGCCCTGGTACTCCTCCACCCCTAGCTGTAGCTATTACACGGGGATCAGCAGTGTTCTCAAGGGCTCATCACTTGTTATCCCTTTTTTGATGTCAAGCCTTCAAAAGGGAAACATGAATTTGAGAAAGCAAAATTTACAATCACATTCCCTGTAAAAATAAAATGAGAGGGGAAAAATCTGTTTAGAGAGCCAGATGTAATACTTTTAACAAGAAACAGATCCTATCTGCATTGAACTATATTTAGATAGCGAGCCATCTGGCCACAGTCCAAATGCACCTCCATGTTCTGCTCAGAATTTAGCTACTCTGTCTGTTCAATAAAATATACCATAAGCTGTAGACCTTGGGTTAATTTAATATGGGTTTTGACTGTTAGCAGCAACAGTTCTAAAAATAGTAGAACTAGTATGCTTTACTGAATATCTATAGGAAAGGAAAGAGGCTTTAAAACATTTAGGACCAAAGAGATTGAAACCAGAAGACCACTGCTCTCTGAAACTCACCAGGAAGTCTGCACTCTCATTAGGAGAGCCTGTTTCAGTTCAGAAATGGTGGCTATAAGGTCACATGTGTGCTCCTGGATTTATTGTATGCCACTTTAGCTGAGACAGAACTGCATTTCCCCACATCCACTTCTCTGAGGGGTTCTGATTTGGGATAAGCCACAAGAGATATTTTACATCAGATTTGGAAAGCAGAAGTACAAATTCTTTTCTCTTGGAAGTTCTGTGTTTGACCAGCCAGCATTGCAGTTCTTACAGATGAGCATTGATTGACCTTCTAACTCAACTTCTTGGTCTAGGGGAAGGCAGTCCTAGGCATAAGATGCTTCAGTTCTTGCCAATCCCTTTTCCGTTTCTCTGGCTTCAGGTGCAAGCGTTAACTCTAATAGGATGCTCAAATTCAACTCTCTTACCTTCTAACATATATTGAGTGCTGTTAGTGATGCAAGGTGCTATCTTAAGAAATAGAGCCAGAATGCTACTTAGGAATCAGGATGCTATTTGTAGTTAGCCTTTTATTTGATTTACAGGACATCAAACATAGGGTGTGATTAAGCTGGGGGAAAAAAGGTGGATAAACAGGCTTGGTAAACCCTCTTGGTATCTTCTTTGGGAGGAAAAGTTAGCATGCATTCAGTTCTAAGAAGAAATTGTAATACACGAGACAAAACTTTCTCTTGTTTTTATTTGGGAAATTATTGCTGTTGTTGAGTACTAACAAATTGGTCCCAACTCATAGCAACCTCATGAATAACAGAATGAAATACCTCCCAGTGCGGCACCATCCTCACAAGACTTCTTGGGTTTGAGTCCCTTGTTGCAGCTCTCCTTTCAATTCATCTTGCCCAGGGTCTTCCTCTCTTCACTACCCCTCTACTTTATCAAGCACCATGTCCTTATCCAGGGGCTGGTCTCTCCTAAGAGCTTGTTCAAACATGTGAGATGATGTTTAGCCATCCTATAGTCTGATGTTTCTGGCTGTACTTCTTCGAGTATTTGTTGGTTCTTTTGGCAGTCCGTGGTACTTTCAAAATTCTTCATCAGCAACATCATTCAAATGCATCAATTCTTCTTCTTTATTCCATATTCCAATTTCATAGGCCTGTGGCGCATTGAAAATGCCATGGTTTGGGTCAGGCACACCTCAGTCCTCAAAGTAACACCTTGATTTTCAACACTTAACAGAGGTCCTTAAAAAAAAAAGGAGGTCTTGTGGGGTCGATTTATCTGAAGCAATGCATCATTTGAACTCTTGAACCAGGAGCATTGACTGCCGATCCAAGCAAGAAGAATCCTTGATAACTGCAAATTTTTTGTGTTGTTTGGAAGTTAAGTATGGTTATAAGAGTGTCTGCAAGAGAAATATCAATTCAAAAGGCAAAGAAGTGTGACAAACTCACACAGCACCATAAAGTCAATCCTGACTCCTATCGAGTCTCTAAGATAGAGTAGAAGTGCCCCCTTTGGATTCCTGAGGCTATAAATCTTTATAAGAGCAGAAAGCCTCATCTTTCTCCCATTTAAGCTGTTGCCTTTGAAGATATCAGTTCAACACACAGTCCACTATGTCATCAGTGCTCCTGAGTAAGAGAAGAAATAGTTTTATCCTATTTCCATGACCAGTTTAGAAGACTGAAATCACACAGGCTTATTTTCTCACAGTACCATAGGCCAGGAATCAGATGGACTGGGCTGATTTCTCTGGTCCAGGTCTAGCAAAGCTGAAATGCAGTTGCTGGCCAGCTTGGGCTCTTATCAGGAGATTCTGGAAAAGAATCCCTTTCCTGGCCCATTCAGGTGGCTGAAGAATTTATTTATGCCCAAGGATCCTGTAAGGATCCCAGGTGGTACAATGGTTGAGTATTAGGCAGCTAATTGAAAGATCCACAGTTGGAATTCACCAGTACCTGAGTGGGGAGAAAGAGCTGATGATCTGCTCTCTGAAAGACTGCAGTCTATGGGGGCAGGTCTACTCCTTGATGTAGGATAATGATGTGCTGGAATTGACTCTACAATAAAAAGTAACAATAATGAGACCTATGTTAAGGAACTCTTTTGGCAGAATAATTAATCATTCAACTAATCAAAGTTAGACAGTCCCAGCTCACCAGGCAGCTCTGAGGGAGAAACACGTGGCAATTTGTTTTCATGAATTCAACACAGCAAAACTCGTAAACACATTGCTATTGAATTAATGCTGGCTCATATACAACCTCATAGGGCCAAGTTGGACTTCCCCATAGGGTTTGGAAGGCAGTAAATCTTTATGAATTCAGGTGTGCTTTCTCCCCAGTGCAGCCTCTGGGGGGTCCTGAACCATTAATCTTTCAGGTAGCAGCTAGATTCTTACATCACTGTGCCACCAAGACTCTGTCTGCCTGGAAAACCATATGGTGTGATGGGATTGCTCCATCACACAAGGTCACTCTAAGTGAGACACTGACAGATCCCAACACAACATCAACACAATTTCTTATAGCCTTGCTACTGGCAAGAGGAAGAGGGAAGGTGTCATTTTCAGTCTAACGACTGTTTGCTTTTCTGGTTGACTCCTACTCATATTTCAAACCCTTCTGAGGTTCTACTTTATCTCTCTTTCCTTAATTCTCATCTGTCTTTTCTCCAACAGGAGAAAGCTTTTTACTTTTACGGGCTCATGTGATTGTGTTAGGTCCCACTGAGTAATCCTGGCTAATCTCTATTATGAAGTCATTTGACCTGAATTACATCTACTTAGAGCCACCAAGACCACTGAACAATGTGTAGAGAAAGTGATGAATAGGAAACTGAACAAATTTGCTTACCAAAATATAGTATTATATATTTTTTTAAATCTAAGAAGGAACATATATAATAATTAAAGGCATGTCTGATTTTTTTCCTTTTACCTAATTTATCAAATTTGTATGCTTAGCAAATAATTCTAGAAGCTGGA
Organism: Nesogale talazaci; assembly: GCA_004026705.1. NCBI lineage: Eukaryota > Metazoa > Chordata > Mammalia > Afrosoricida > Tenrecidae > Nesogale > Nesogale talazaci. The sequence goes on along the minus strand of PVJH01011623.1, from coordinate 17,507 downwards.
CTACAGCAGGAAGAACTCAGATGAGAGGAATTATGAGAAGCAGAAGAAGGGTGAGTGTTGTGGTGGGGTAGGAGGAAGGATCTAGGTAGGAGGATCTAGAAGACAAAACTATGGATAGAGCTATACACATAGGTTTGAACATATGTAAATATATTAATTCATAAAAATAGAGATATTGGTTTATGTACATATATTTATATGGCAATATATTGAGGAACTGGACATACTTTGGGCCTCTGCTCAAGCCCTCCTTCAATGAAAGTACGCTTTGCTCTAACAACCTGGTATTATGTAATGCTACCCCTCTTTTTTGGGGGGGATTTATTTATTTATTTTTAATTAAAAATTATTTTATTGGGGGCTTGTGCATCATTTTTCACAATACATCAATACATATACTGTGCCAAGCACCTTTGCATGTCTGTGGCTATCATTCTCTAAATACCCGCTTTTCCACTTGAGCCCTTGATATCAGCTTCCCATCCTTTCCCCTCTTCCCCTGCTCTCCCTTCCCCACCAACCCTCAATGCTCCCTCTCTTGACATGATTGCTGAAGACAAAAATCGGTGCCTAAGCAAAAGTAGTGAAGAAAATTAATGATTTCTGGCAATTAAAAAATATAGCATCTGAGGTCATAAGACTTTAAGTTAAACAACAAAGAAGCAACAGCCCACACGGAAGAAGCACACAAGCTAGTGTGATTATGAGGTGCTTATGAAAACAGGTAACAGGTGGCCCAAAACAAAAAAGTATGGACACACACACACACGCACACACACACACACACACATATATTGTTGAGAATGAGGGAGATTGGAGAAGAGATGGATATCTTCTCACAGAAGGGCGGCTAGGAAGGAATGAGTCAACAGCGTGCAGTATAGCTTCTATGAAGCACACAATATTCCTCTGGTTCTTTGAGACTTCTTCAGCCTCCACCATTATGATCCTGCCTTTCAGCTCTAGCTACACCAGAACATGTACACTGGTACAGGTAAGAGCTCACAACAACGCAATCCAGGTCAGATAAAGCCCTCAGGCACACAAGTGGGATAGTGACACCAGGAGTGTGGGGGGAAGAAGGGGAGGAGAATAAAGGACCGATCGAAGTGAATGATGTATAATCCCCATCACCAACCCCCAGAGGGTGAGGAACAGTAGAAACTTGGGTGAAGGGAGACAGCGGCAGTGTAAGATATGAAAATAATAATAATAATTTATCAAGGGTTCACAATTGTGGGGTGGGGAATGAGGGAAAAAAGAAGAGCTGATAGGGCTCAAACAGAAAGAAAATTGTTTTGAAAATAATTATGGGAACATACATACAAATATGCTTCATACTGTTGATGTATGGATTATTATAAGAGTTGTAAGAACCCCCAATAAATTTTTATAGGAAGAACTCAGCACCAGAATAGGAACAAGTCTCATTAATAACCAGTTATGTGCAGATGACACTACCATGCTTTTTGATAGTGAAGAGGACTTGAAGCACTTTCTTATATATGGTTTATGCCTGGATGTAAAACAAACTAAGGTTCTTACAACTAGATGAGGAAAAACATATATCACGACAAGAGGAGAAAAGATTGAAGCTATCAAAGATCTAATTTTACAGTCAACACCAATGGAAGAAGCAATCAAGAATTTAGTGATGTATTGCCTTAGTAAAATAAAATGCAAAAGCCCCCTGGAAAATGCTAGAAAGCAAATAACAAAGATGTCACTCTGAGTAATCAAGTGTTTCTGGTTCAAAATCAAGTGTTTTCAACAGTTTGACATGTGAGCTAATGTGGATAATGAATAGGAAGGTCAAAAAAGAGCTATGCCTTTGAATTATGATGCTGGAAAATAGTAAATGTACCACAGAATGTCACCAAAGCAAAAAAAAAAAATGTCTTGGAGGAAGTACAGAGTGCTCCTTAAAAGCATTGGACTTGTTATCAAGAATCCAACATCAGCAAGTCACGTCACAAGCTGATGAAGAGTCTCAAGATAGGCAGGTACTGCAGGAGGCCATTGGCTCAAGTTCAAAGAACTGGAAGCAGGATCCAGATTCAGCACAAAACAAGAACACTTTTCTACACATCCCCTTCTATTGTAAGCAGACCACACCCTTGAGGAAATTTCCTTTTTTTCACTTGTGTTAAATGGCTGTGTCCCACTCTGATGGATATTGAGTAAGGCAAATTAAAGAAGAACCAATGCATTTGAACTCTGGTGTTGGAGAAGAATATTGGCAATACCATGAACTACCAAAAACAAACCTGTCTTGGGAGAAGTAAGCCTGAATGCGTCTTAGAAGCAAGGATGGTGAGACTTCGCTTCATGAATTTTGTATGTTTTTTCAGGAGAGAGCAGTACCTAGAGAAGGACGTCATACTTGGTAAAGTGAGGGGCATTGAAAAAGAGGACGACCCTCATTCAGTGAGATGGACCGACACAGTGGCTGCCCCAATGGTCTCAATTATAAGAGCAATTGGATGGGTGACACAGGACGGGGCATCGATTTGTTCTGTTGCACATAAGATTGCTGACCATCAAAACCAGCTTGGCATCCCATAGCAAAAACATCCCACCCTGATCTTCTCACAGCTAGACGAGTATGACTACAGCATGTTAGATTGTGTCATAGAGGATTTCTAGATATTAACTACAAAGCCCCTGGAAATTTTGGCCCAGTCAGTTTGACACAAAACTAACAGGTGATTTTCAAAGGAGCACTATGCTCATAGATGATATTCTTTATTTCAGTTTTAGCCATTCCGTGATTTCGTGGTATCTTTTTAGTATATACTAAAAAGGAAAGCATGTCTCAACTTGTTTTTGCTTACATTTTTCTCCATTAAGAAGGACTAATTTTAGACTGAAAAGTAAGATAAACTTAGTCAGGAAGGCAGAGAAGGCTAATTTTTCACAAGAATGTAAGTGAATACATACATAGCTTTAGACAGGAAACCAACCACATCCCCATCTTTAGAGGCATTTGAGAAGCAAATGCTCAGGCCCCACCCTATAGCTCCTGAATTAGAATCTGCATTTTAACTAGATCCTTAGTGATTCATATTTTTAGAAGCAATGGTCTAAAGGGTTTAAGTCTTCAGGCTCAGATGAAATAAAATAACTTACAGCTGTGCATGCATCCTATTGGAAAATCTTCTGCAGAAGTGCGAGTAGAAGAGACGCCAGAGATTGGTAAGAGTTCCTACTTACCAGGAAATGTACATTACAGAGAAATGGCATTTAAGGATTACTTAGAAAGAAAGACTCTGGAGAGTTTTAAATTAGGTGACTTTTCTGGAAAGCAATTTGGAAGTTTTTAGGGACCCAGGAGATGGTTTCAACTCACAGCAAACCCTACATACAACAGAATGAATCAGTGCCTGGCATGGTTCAAGCCTCACAATTGTTCTGCTGGAGACCAGGATGGCAGACATTGTGCCATTCCATCTCATGGAGGCTCTTCCTTTGTTCCACTGACCTTCCACTTTACTGGGCATGATGTCCTTTTCCAGGGAATGGTTTCCTGTGATTATTATGTCCAATGTATGAGATGAATTCTTGCCATTCTCCCTTCCTTTTTTTAAGTCACTGTATTGGGGGCTCACACAACTGCTATCACAAGCCATCCATCCATCTATTATATGTCAAGCACATTTGTATTTTTGCTCCTCATCATTCTCAAAACATTTGCTTTCTATTTAAGCCCTTCCTATCAGCTCATTTTCTCCTCCCTTCACTCTCTTTCCTCATAAACTCTTGACAATTTATAAATTATTATTTTGTCATACCTTACACTGTCTGATGTCTCCCTTCACTCAGTTCCCTGTTGTACATACCCCAAGAAGGTGGTTATATGTAGAACCTTGTAATCAGTTCTCCCCTCCTACCCCACCTTCCCTTCATCCTCCAAGTATCGCCACTCTCACCACAGTCCTGAAGGGTTCATTTGTCCTGGATTCTCTGTGTTTCCAGTCCCTATCTATGCCAGTGTACATGCTCTGGTCTAGCTGGATTTGTAAGGTAGAATTGGGATCATGATAGTAGAGGGGGTGGGGAAGCATTGAAGAACTAGAGGAAAGTTGTATGTTTCTGCACTGCACCCTGACTGGCTTGTCTCCTCCTCATGACTGGAATGTCCCACTACCTACACATGGGCTTTGGGTCTCCAATTTACTCCCCCTTATTTACAATATATAATTTTAGTTTTTTGATGCCTAATACCTGATGCCTTTGACACCTCATGGTCACACAGGCTGGTGTGCTTCTTCCTTGTGGGCTTTGTTGCTTCTCAGCTAGACGGCTGCTTGTTTATCTTCAAGCCTTTAAGACTCTAGAGCCTAGGTGCTCTATCTTTTGATAGCTGGGCAACATCAGCCTTCTTCACCACATTTGCTTATCCACACATTGGTCTTTAGCAATCTTATCAAGAAGGTGGGCACATAAGGATATGATTTTCAGTTCTTTGATGCCTAATAACTGATCCCTTTGACCCCCTCGTGGTCACACAGTCTGGTTTGCCTCTTGCTTGTGGGCTTTTTTGCTTCTGAGCTAGGCCATCCTCACTTCTAAGGAACATTTTATCTACACTTCTTCCAAAACAGATGGTCTGTTATTCTGGTGGTTTACGTTACTTTCAATAGCGTCTGCCAACACCAAAATTCAAATTGATACTTCTTAATGATTGTCAAGTGCTCACATACATAGCAGGTGCATGTTAGTCCTCAAAATGGCATCTTTTTCTTCCAACACTTTAAAGAAGTTCGGAGCAATAGATTTACTGACGGCAATATGTCATTTGATGTTTCGACTCCTGCTTCCATGAACAGTCATTGGGGATCCAAATAAAATGAAATCTTTGACTCGTTCTATTGTCTCTCCTTTTTTCAGGAGATTGTTTCTTCGTCTGGTTTTGAGGGTTTGGGTTTTCTTTATATTGAGTTGCCATCCAGACAGAAAGCTTCGGTCTTTGATCTTCTTCAACATATGCTTCACGTCCTCTTGGCTTTCTGCAAGCAAGTCTGTGTCATGTGTAGGTTTTAGGTTCTTAATAAGCTCCCTCCCAGCCTTGATGCCATATTCTTCCTCATATAATACAACTTCTCAGATTATTAGCTCAGCATTCAGATTGAATAAGTTTGGTGAAATGATGCAGGTCTAATGCACATCTTTCCTGGTTTTCAACATGGCAATATGCCCTTGTTTTGTTCAAAGGGCTACCTCTTGGATTATGTACATGTGCTTTGTGTGTACGGTGGAGTCTTCTAGAATTCCCATTGTTTTCAATGTCATCCATAGCTTGTTGTACTTCACAAAGTCAAATGCCTTTCTTTGTACAACCAATAAGATACAAGAAAACATCTTTTTGGCATGCTCTGCTTTCAATCAAGTTTCATCTGATGTCAGCAATGGTATAGTCCTTGTGGTACATCCTCAGTCTCTTCTCAAGATAGTTTGAATTTCTCACAACTCTGTCAGTGTACTACTGCAGATATGTTTGAATTGGCTTCTGTAATACTTTACTTAAATGTGTTATTATGTAGTTTGCTGGAACATTCCAATAGGTATTTTGCCAATTCCTGGAGACTTGTTTTTCACTCATTCCTTCAGTGCAGTTTGAATTATCCATCCATTATCATTTTTTTTTATCAAATTCTGCTTCTTGGAATGATTGAATACTTACAAGTTCTCTGGGGTAAAATGACTCTGGTATTTCTTCCATCTAGTTTTGATGCTTCCTGCATTAATGAATATTCCATCTAGAGAATTCTTCCGTGTTGTAATTAGAGGCTTGAACATTTTTTTTTCTTTTAGCTTGATATATGCTGAGTATATTCTTCCCTTTTGGTTTTCTAACCTTTGTACATTTCATTATAATGCTCTTACTTTGTTTTCTTTCATTTTATGAGAACACATTTTTAGCTATTATGTTGGCAAAGGTTATTATAGTACACAAATAATTTTCTGTATTGTAAGTTACAACCATTTTTTCTTAAGTTACCTTTTGAAACTTTCTGTTAAGCTATAGTCCTTCATAATTTCTTTCACTCACTTTAGTTACTTTATGTTAAAAAAAGTTCCTTTATATCTTTTGGCATCCACCTTGGTCTTTTCTCTCTTTCCTTTTAAGTGACATTTTGCTTGAAGAATTTACTGATGAAGGTCAAAGACTTCAGCCTTCTGCATGAATTGCAACTCCATATAAAGAAAACTCATCCCCAAAACTGGAAAATATATAATCTCATGGTAAATGGAGAAAAGATTAAGTTATCAAAGATTTCCTTTAACTTTTCACAAGATAGCAATTAGTATATACTGCATTGAGCTAATCTGCTGCACAATACATCTTTAAAGTTTTAAAGAGAAAAGATGACACCTTGAGGATGAGTGTGTGACTGACTCTAGCAATGGCACTTTCATGCACCTCATATATTAGTGAAAACTGGGCAATGAATAAGGGAAATCAGAGAGATGACATAGACAAAGACATACCATAAAGTTCCAAAACACAAACAAATATCACTTAGACAGTACATGTAAGCAAGAAATTTGACTGCAGCGACGGGCTCAAACAACAACAAAATTAAGAATGACGTAGGACCAGGCAGTGATTTGTTCTGTTGTTCATGAGTTTGTTATCAGTTCAAGCCATGTTCATGGCACCTAACAACAATAACAACATCGAAAGTTATACAAAGGTTTTTTTAAAAAACATTCATGAATTTTCCCATTACTTTTCAATTTATTAATGAACTGTTCAAAACCCATTCCCAATGGAAATACAAAAATAAATGAAAAAAATTCTTTGTGTTCGAAGAAGTTCATATTTCCCAGTGTTTAAACTTCTAAATGTTCTGCTGTAGAGAAATTATTAAGTAAATCATATCATATACCTCTGTGATATTTATAGTTTATTGATGTAGAAAATATGTATGTGTATAATATCACAATAATAGAAAAAATCAGGAATAGAATGCTATAGTTTGTGAAATTTGAAATGGTTTCTATTTTCTTCATGCTTTTTAGTATTTTTCTACTATGAACATGTTGTACGGCCCTCCCTAACCTAAAATCAAATCGATTTCCTTCGAGTCAATTATGAAACAGAGCAACCTTATAGGACAGAGTAGAACTGCACCATATTGTTTCCAAGGCTATGAGCCTTGATATTATTATTTAAATGTATCATTAATTCAGAATTAATGCATATATAATTCCATGGTTCAATCACCGTCGGCCAGTATTGTATAATGCTATCACAATTGGTTTCCAAAGATTCTTTTTCTTCATGGACTTCTTGATATTGTCTCCCTTTTTTTTTTTTTTTGTGGGCATCACTGCCACTGGTCGGGGGTGCTACCCAGCTGCCACTGGATTTGAACCGCCAAGCCCACGGGTTTGCAGTTCCGCACTCAACCACTTACGCCACCGGGGCTCAGCCCCGATATTGTCTCCCTTTTAGCCCCCACCTCTATCCCGACCCCGACAGCTTTCATGAAAGTCAACTCTCACATTTTTCCCCTGTAGAATGACAGCTGGTTCTAACTGGTAATCTTTCGGTTAGCAGCTGAAGACTTAATTACTGTGAGATCACAGTCCTGTCTTATCATAATTATGAAAATAAATGCTATTTTAAAATGTACATAGCATATGCATAAGAGACTAAAAGTATGCCAAGTTATTATCAGTCTGTTCTTTTTATCCCTCTATGTAACAGAAAGGAACCCTGGTGTTGCAGTGGTTAAAACACTCAGCTATTATCCGAAAGGCCAGCTGTCCAAGTCTGCCAGCCTCTTAGGGACAAAGATGTGGCGGTCTGCTATAACAATTTACAGCCTCAAAAACCATATGGGGCAATTTGACCCTACCTTATGGGTTCTCTCTGAATTGGAAAGGACTGTCGTTGGTTTCATTTTTTGGCTTTTGTGGTGGAGTTATGATGAATTTAATTTAATTTTTAAAGATTTTTCTGTATTCTCCAAAATGATGAAACCATATTTTCATATCTTTATAAGCTAGATATACATTTAATATAGATTTTAGAGTCAGAAAAAATCCTTAAAAAAACACAAAGTCCCTCATAAATTATCCCTAGCTGTTGTGTAAAAATATTTTAGATTGATATTTGAGAACTTACTTCTTAGTGTGTTTTCATTTTGTAATGATGTATGGCTCAACAAATGGTTATTTCATTAATGGATATTTAATACAGGCTGTTATATACATAAAAGGCACGCTTAGAGACACATGAAAGGCAGAGGGATTTTTAGCTGATTAGAAGCATTGTCCAAAGAGTTTCGGTAAATGGATTCATGTCAAACTTGAAAGACATTTCTAATGTTATATACCATGTGACTTTGCCTCAGTAGACATTTTACTTAGACGGAAGCAAGAGTGGTATTAAGTTATATCAAGAGAACCTCAAAAAGTTCCTAGAAACATAGAACTGAAGCAGAGGCCACAAAGAGGATGCTCGGCAGCTTACTTTAGTGAGCAGCAAGCTGGGCCTTCAAAGTTTGCAAGTGGGCATCTAAGATGCAACATTAGAGTTATGAAATAATGGACCGTGTTCATGAGCATCTATCTCAAGGCTCCCAAGGCCAGAAGGACTAGATGATTCCTGGAACTCCTACCAGATGGTCTGAAAGGTCCTGGAAAGAGTGGAAGAAAAATCATAAAAGAGACCAGACTTACTGCCCAGATAGAGATTGATGGAAACCCAGAGACTGTGGAACTTAGTGATCCTTCTGGTTTGAACGGAACTCAACCCTATGGCGTAATTTCTGCCAAATTAAGCCAGATCTATGTGGGGAGCAATACAACTAGGAGGTATCATTTTCTTAGAACAGAAAAGGGCATTTGAGATGAAAAGGGCATTTACCTCACAAAGTTCAGAAGGGTTAGGAAAGAAAACGGGGGACTAGAAGCAGGAAACCCAGGAAGTAGAGTAAGTGATGCTACTATGCGGGAATTTCAATGCCTGACATGAAATAAAATGGACAGGAACTGTTGACTGGAAAACTGATCTTCTCTGTTACTCTACGTCTAATTCACAATAAAAAGCTTAAATAAAAGATAATGAATTTTTCCATGAACTTTTTGAAGTCTCCGTGGGTTGGTATGAAGCAATATGAGTAAGCTAGCTTAGAACCCATGATAAAAGCAAGATTAAAAGAACCAATAGAACAATATAAATAATAAAGAAATAATCCTAATATATAGAAAAACTTAAATAAAAAATCAAGCAAGCATCATAAATTAGTAATTGTTATATTTATCAATAAAGGAATATTGGGGAAATGGCTATTTTTAGGTAAATAGTAAATTAGATCCTCACTTCCTATAGCACCACTCAATCAATTCCAGCTCATATGAAAGAGATCTAGATATAGAAGTCATGGGACAAAGAAAATTTAGCTAATCATTTATCTTTTTTTAAAAGCACATAATGGTTAAATAACTCACAAAAAAAGTCAATAGGTACATCTACGTACAAATTTAAAACCTTACTGTCAAAACTGTCACAAAGGAGCAGTATGTGCTTTAATATGATAAAAGGGTAATATTTAATATATAGTAACATTAAAACAAACACCAAGATTCCAATTATAAAATAAGGCTAGGATACAAGTAGATAGTTCATATAAGTAGAAGTAACTAAGGAAAAAATATCAAAGAAATACAAATTAAATTGGATGCCCGTATTTTTTTTAACACTTCAAAAGGAAAGTGTAAAAATATATTCAACACCCCATTCTGGGAAATATAAGGTGAAATAGTATATCAATGAGGATATAAATTTCATACACTGGCCATGAAACTTGACAATGGTTCAACCTTTCCCAAAAGTAATTCATTAGTGTTAAAAAAGATCATTTTGGCCCAGTTAATCCAACTTACAGGAAAGTTTCCTAAGAAAATAAGCAGAGCTAGGCACTATACAATCTTGCTTAAAAAAAGAATTCCATAAAACTGAAAACAATATTAAAAAATTTATTAATAAGGAAGTAATTAAATAGATTAAGGAAGTAATTAAATATGACAATAGTCATATGAGGTAGATATTAGTTTCTTCCACATACTTTAAAAATATGAAATAAAATGTTATAGAGGACTATATAGGTATGACATAATCCTATACAATACATTTATAAACCTAAAAATAACTAAATACTCTGATTATAGATTTTCATTTTTCATCTCTATACATTTCTGTATTTTTCAATGAGCATATCATTATTGTACAATCAGAAACACATTAAGCACTAATAGTAGTAGACAATGTTTATTTTTGCATCTACTCTTTTCTAGAAACTATGGTGCCTTTGATGAATTTTAGTTAATCCTTCCAATAATTTTCTGAAGTTGTTATTATTATAATCTCATTGTGAAGACCTAGTGGTTATAGTTATGCTGCCAACCCAAAGGTCAGCAGTTCAAAACCACCAACCACTCCTAAACTAATATGGATAGTTCTATTCTGTCCTACAGAGTCATCATGAGTTGGAAAAGACACAATAAGGTTATTTAAAAAAAAAAACTCTGTAGTGCAAAAACTCTTAAACATTTTCTTTTATATCTGGTATCGGAAAATGTGCTCAATGAAAACTGTGTCAAATTCATATGACTTACACCAATTTTTTTTTTCATGGCATCACTGCCCTGGTGGGAGTAGGAAGCCTCAATCAAATTTATGGAATTCAGCCAGCTGCTTCGTGTCCTAGTGTTCTGGTGCTGCTGTAACAGAAGTACCACAAGTGAGTGGCTTTAACAATCAGAAATTTAGTTTCTCCCAGTTTTAGGAGGCTGGATGTCTGGATTGGGGGAGTTGGCTTTCAGAGAAGCCTTTCTTTTTCTGTGTACTCTTGAGGAAGGTTCTCATTTATTGGCTTGTTGAAAATCTTCATGTGACAGGACTGGGCAGTGTTTGCTTCTGCTTCAATTAGTGTCACTTAGACTCAGAACCTCCTCCACTCTGAGAAATTCACGTGTCAAGTGCTGTTAGACCTGAAGGGCCCATCTTCAGTCACTGTCTTAAAAACATAACCTGCTTTCCTTCATTAGGCCTTCAGTATATGACAGTGTTTCAAAGCTATGAAGAAGATTGTTAATGGATCCTGAAATCCGAGTCTTTCTTCCATGTCTGTACTTAGGCTGGAAGCTCTGGGAAGCCTGTTTGTGTTGGGCAACCATGCTGGCATTTGAAATACCAGGGCCATAGCTTCTAGCATCACAGCCATGCACAAGCCACCATGGTATGACAAACTTACAGATAAGCAATGTCATTGCTGGTGTCAGGTCGATCATGGCTCAAAGCAGAGACTATCAAAAGGATGTTTAGTTGTGTTTTGTTGACTATGCCAATGCATCTGATGGTGTGGATCATAATATAGTATGAATAATCTTGAGAAGAATCAGAATTCCACAGCACTTCCTTATGTTGATGTGGAACTGTGTGGCTACAGAAGCAGTTGTGGGAATGGAACAAGAGGACTCCATGATTTAAAATCAGGAAATGTGTGCAACAGGGTTGTATTCTCTCACCATGTTTATTACATCTGCTTGCTGAGCAGATGATGAGAGATGCTGGCTTATATGAAGAAGAACGTGGCATCGGAATTGAAGAAAGGGTTATTAGCAACCTGCAATATGCAGATGAGACATCCTTGCTTGCTAAAAGTGAGGATGACTTGAAACCTTTGTTGACGAAGATCAAGAATTCCAGCCTTCCATGCGAATTGCAACTCAATGTACAACAGCCCACAACTGGACCTGTGGGCAGCATTGTGATAACTGGAGAGGAGCTTGAAGTTGCCCAGGATTTTATCTTTCTTGGATTCACAATCAAGGTGCATGGAAGGAGCAGTCAAGAGATGAGAAGACAAGTTGCATCAGGCAAATCTGCTAAGCATGACTTTTATTAAATGTGGAAAAACAAGGATGTTACTTTGACACTAAGAGATAGATGACACAAGCCCTGATCTTTTCCCATGGCCTCCTATGCATGTGAAAGTTGAACACTGAATTCCGAAGGCTGAGGAGGAATCGATGCATTTGATTTTTGATGCCGGAGAAGATTATTCAAAGTTCCATGGGTTGTTAAAAGAACTAAAAAATCTGGTTTGGAAGACATATGGCAGAGTGCTCCTTAGGGAAAGGATAGCAAGACTTGATCTTACATACCTTGGACTTATTGTCTGGAGAGAGAGACCCGTCCTGGAAAAGGACATCATATTTGGTAAAGTGATGGGGTGGAGAAAAGGAGCGAGGCCCAAAATGAGATGGCCCAAAATGACACAGTGGCTGCAATAATACTCCAAGTACAGGAAAAACTATCAGGATGTAATGTTTCCCTCTCTAGTGCCAACGGTTGCAAGGTGGGAACAGGCTTGATGACACGTAAGAACAACAAATGGGGTCAAAATGGGTAGAGTGGCTAGGATTTATAATGTGTACTTGTGGGAAAACACAATTTAAAACACACTTAAATTGAAAAAGCTAAGATAATGAAAAGGTTAGCAACATTTCGTTTTTTAAGAAAACAGGGTGTCTTGGAATGGGGGAATTTTTTTCCCCTGGGCATGTTCTTTGATGATATGTGCTGGTTAGGTTGTATGCCAGCTGGATGGTATGTGTCATAGTGGCTATGTGTTGGGCTGCTGACTGAAAGGTCAATAGCTTGAAACTACCAGCGTTTGTATGAGAGGCTAGAGCACTGCAAGTCAGAGTTAGGCCCTGACCCTGACTGGATAGTTGTGAGTTTGGAATTGGTGTGGAGGCAGGGATGGGGTTTATCCTGTCAATGAGGTGGTAATCTAGTGATGCCTTCTTGGAGTGACCTTTTTATCAGAGAAACTGTAAGAATTGTCAGTCTGACTTTCCCCCTTTTGCTGACTTGAATTCTGTGTTTGCCTCCAGGAGTGCCCTGTGCAGGCGTGGTTCCTGCCGTGCCATCACTGACCTAGGAACCAACGCACTCTTGATCTCTTTGCTTCGTGCTTCATCTTTTGCATCATCTTCCTGCGGTCATGAGAAGAGCTGTCTGACTGGCATCAGACCTGCAGACTTGGGTAGAACGAGGCTGGGATGCATTTTTTGATACAAAACTACTCTTGATATAAAGTTTTCTCTTGTACATACATGAGTGCCCCTGGTTTGTTTCTCTGCCTAACACAGAACTCCTGAAAGGGGTATCAGGGTGATGAGTTCTCCTTGGGATGTAAAATGCCCCATAACTTCATGATTACATCTCCTGTTGTTTTCTCTTCATTTAAAATTGCTTTAAGAATTGTTTAGAAATGGGAAGAGAGATCACATTTATTATGTGAAGGGTTCCATTGCAAAATCACTGTTAATCAGAGAGCCTAGAACCATTTTTTCCTTTGAATCTTTTCATTAAAGGGATATTTTCTTAGAATCAGATTAAGAATTCTTTTCCTGGAACAAAAGAGACAAAGAGTTCACTGGCAGAACTTCACATCTAGTCTTGTAAAACCCATGCGTCAATAGATAAGTGAGAATACTTTTAATAATCAAAATGAGGAAGGATCTTCTCTTAAATATTCACTGCCACCTGCAGAGAAGGCATAGTAAATGTGGAAGTTATAAATCTCAAGCATAGCTATTTAAGAATTATCATTTTATCCATTTCCCATAAATCAACTTCATTTTTGGCTCCAAGACACTGTTTCAGGCCGGCAGAATAGGAAGATTTTGTAGGTATGTTTGGAGTTTTCTCTTAACTTCTCTTTCAAGCTGAGGTGTGTGCATGTGGGAATTCTGAGCTGCTATGCAGCAGGACAGTAACAAGGTATCCATATGGGTGCATGTGTTTGGGGGTGTTGGTCCGGTGCTAGCCTTCCTGCATCTTGGAGGAAGAGATGCTGGACGGCTACTCCCAGCAGAGACCATGCCTAATGAAAGTTTGGAAGATCAAGTGTACCTGGAGGTGCCACAGAAGAAAGGCCCGGAGATCTACTTCTGAAACACAAAAACAGTCATTGAAAACCATACGGAGCATAGTTCTACTTTGACACACCACAAACAAAATAAACGTCATGGTAATTGGCTTGTATATTCACGCATTCCATAAAAATGTCTCAAAGTTGCATATTAATACAGTGAAAGGAAGATGGAAAACGCTCAGCAGCAGCTCTCCAGGAGCGAGGCTCGGCCTCCTACGCCTCACAGGGCAGTCATGCCACAAACATAAAAAAGAAAAATGGAAAATGCAAGAAATAAATAAACTACCTCAATGAGGAACCCATTGGCTACTTTTTCTTTAAGGGCATTTATGAATAAGGGTTTCCTGCTTTGTGGTGATAAGATCAGGTGAATTATAAAATCCCTTTCAATTTCACTTCAACTTAAAACAAATATGCAAATGATAGTGACCAATTCTCCAAAAAATAGTGAAAATTATTTCAGTTCTTCCCCCACCTGTACAAAGGAGCTTCAGATAATTTGTAAAATAACGTAATTAAAAGATAATGGAATTTCCCCCATGATCCTTTTGAAGCCTCTTCATAGCAGCCTAAAAAACCAAAGACAAACTCACTGCCATCAACTCAATGCCTCCTCAGAGCAGCTCTGTGGGATGGCAGAACAATCCCTGTGGGGTTCCCAGCTTCTAATCCTGGGAGGAGAAAGCCCCATCGTTCTCCCATGAAGTGGCTGGTGCTTTCAACTTGCTCATGGAAGTTAACTGTGAAACTCATAACCATAACACCACCAGGGCGCCTTTCGAATAAGGAGGGTAGGGGAAGACGAATATAACATTGCAAAGTCTGCTTCATGAAAATCTGAGTTAGTTCTGTATAAACACAAGGTTCAAATCTATCTGTGCATATTTTACAGCAGGAATATTTTACCAATTTAGCATATCATCCTCCTAATACTTCAGTCATTTAATTCTAACAAATCACTGCTTCCACCTAAGAGTCTTCTGTACACAATGTATTCTTTTTTGATTAAAAAATAAAAATAAAATGTGAGACAAAATAGAATTATTAGTCAGTAACTTAATATACAAAACAATCATGGAATGATCAAATAACATATCCAGTTCAACACTTTCTTTGATTTTCTGATTGAACCAATCGAGCCAGAGAGACCATGGAAGTTGTTCAATGTCACAGAGCTACCCAAGGACATTGCTGACTGGAAGTCAAGCTCCGGAAGCCCAGTGTACTGATGGGTTGACTCTCCCACTGGCCATGTGGATTGCATTTCATGAGATGAATATGTAGAATGCTTTGCTTTGTGATTCATGGGCTGAGGGGAGGTATTGCTACAGGAAGTAATAAAGAATTTATGTAAAAGCATTAAGTACATTATCTACTATTTATAATATATTGGCAATCTTTGAGTTATGAATATCCAACTTAAGGACAACTCCTATATGCCTCTTAATAAGATGTAAATTTTCCCTAACTTTAAAACTAGCTCTAGTCAAACCTATGAAACTTTCGGTCACTCAGTTGAATACAGCATATAGTGGCCCTATATGTCAAAGTAAAACTAACTCCAGAAGTTTTTCAAGGCTGTAAACCTTTACAGTGTGGGCTACTTTATCTTTCTCCCAAGAATATTGGATAGATTTGAACTGCCAACCATGTAGTTAGCAGCCTGGTGCTTAACCCACTGTACCACCGGAGTCCCTTAAATCAAACCCTACTCACAACCTAGTCTTTATCATTCTTGTCTTCACTTGCTACTAGTGAAGCTTTAAAATTAAAAAAAAAAGCTTCCAGATTTTTCTTGGCTAAATAAGAACAGTGTGCACCTGTCTGATTTGCCCAACTTCAAATTAAAGACAAACGTAGTAAGAAATCTTTTTGCAATGTGGGGGACTGCCTGTACTCAGTAAAGATTCTCCATTCTTTTCTATCTTCTTGCTAATTAAAAACACTCTTATGAAATATTCTTCATTTAGTTAAAAAATAAAGTGCTACCGATAGCATTGAAAGTCCTTATTATTCCATAATCCCAACTTACATTTCTTTTTTTATTTTAATACACATGTACATATTTTTAAAAGTATATTTTGCTGCTTGCGTGTTTTAAACTTCATATAGATGCTTCCATGTGCATGTGCTTTTCAACTTCCCTGTTCTCATTCAACATTATGTTTGTTGAATGTTGCTTCTAGTTCAGTCACTCATTTTTTTTTAAATCAGGAAGTTCAATTTTATTTGGTGGATACGAGTGAGGCAGCGCAGGGCTACCCAGGCCTTAGTGAATGCAGGGCCCGCCACTTGTCCACTGTACATCCCACAGTGAGGGATGTACTTGACTCCACAGCCATCCAAGATGAGGCGCTTCTCAGCCACCATGTTCTCGAACTCATCGGCACTAAACTTGGTGAAGCCCCACTTCTTGGAGATGTAGATCTTCTGGCGCCCAGGGAACTTGAACTTGGCCTTGTCTAAGGCCTCAATCACGTGCACCTTGTTTTGAAGCTTGGTGCAGGTGAACATGATAACTTGGCCTCTGTGGACTCTAGCCATGGTGCCTTGAGGTTTCCCCAAAGCACCTCACATCCCAGTTTGGGGAGAACAGAAATTAGCCAGGCCCGAGGCATTGAAGAGCAGCCAATGGTTGTCTCCAAGATCTTTTAGGGCAGCCTCTACAGGCCAAGAGACTGTGGACACTATCCAGAAGGCTTGATGTTTGCAGCCAGTGCACACCAGATCCCACAAGGAGAAGGATGGTCGCCTTAATTGGCTGCAATCACTCATCTTTATTACTGTACTATAACATGTTCTGTTAATCATTATAACTTAACCATATATACTCGTGTATAAGCCAAGGTTTTAAGCACATTTTTGATGCCATTTTGTGGTAAAATTAGATGCCTTGGCTGATATTCAGGTCAGCATATACACTTATATATGATGTCTAAGCTTCTGTTAATAATATTTTAGAATAATTTCCATTTTTCCCTAAAGATCATGTTGACAGAGACATTTTTGTGTGTTTTCTTATGTACATGAGCAAGAATATCTCTAGTAGAAATAATCATTAAGAATATAATTTCAAAGTAGTTTGAAAATGATGAAGAGAACATGTACAAGTGTGCTTGATACAATGGGTGTAGAATTGTTATGAGAGCTGTAAGAACACCTAATAAAATGATCTAGTTTTAAAAAGATAACAATTAAATTATTTTTAAGTATTGTAGATTTTTGTTATAAGCCCTTTGTCTGTTGCACTGTTGCTAAAAATCCTCTCCCAGTTTGTGGGTTGCCTGGCTACCCTCTTGGTAAAGTCCTTTGATGTACACATGTGTTTTATTCTAAGTAAGTCTCATTTGTCAATTTCAGGTTCCCCTGAATGTGTACCCTGTCCTGTTACAGTTAGCCTTTGTATTCCCTGGGTCAAGGTTCTTAGATTTTCCCTGACTCTCTTGCTAATGGTCCTGATAGTTTGAGGTTTTACTTCCAGGTCTGTGATCCACCTCGAGTTTGTTCTTGTGCATGGGGTGAGGTAGAGATCCTGTTTTATTT
>PVJH01011622.1:0-67990 GCA_004026705.1 Nesogale talazaci | reverse complement strand
AAGCGGCAGTCAAGAGACCGAGTGACATGCGCTGCGAGTCGAATCCCATGTAAAAGGTCCCTTAGATACAGTAACTGCATGAGTGGTTTCTTGGGGAATATGGCAGGGGAGAATGGGGGCAATGGAGAGGGGATAACTATGAGCACTTTCTTAAGAAAGAAGGAATATTTCAAAACTGATTATGGTGATGATTGTGCAACTTCCTCTAATGGGACTGCATGATTTAATTGTATGATGTGTGAGTTACATGCCAAAAAAACTTAAAAAAAATACATTCTCTAGGCACAATTGGAAAAAAAAAACCCTCTCCAACATCCCTTTAAAATGTTAAAAAGCA
Organism: Nesogale talazaci; assembly: GCA_004026705.1. Lineage (NCBI taxonomy): Eukaryota > Metazoa > Chordata > Mammalia > Afrosoricida > Tenrecidae > Nesogale > Nesogale talazaci. The sequence continues at coordinate 67,653 of PVJH01011622.1, read as the reverse complement.
AAGGTGTCACTTTGAGGCCTAAGGTATGCCCGAACCAAGTCATGGCCTTTGCAATTGCCTCGTGCACATGGAGAGCTGGGTAACCAAGATAGAGAAGTTATGCTCCCCCCTCGCCAGGTCTCCGAACAACAGAAACATGTGAGAAGGGAGGCAGTGGTTGGTGTAGGCTATGGAAATAACAATAATTTATAATTTATCAAGGGGTCACGAGGGTTGGGGAGGGGAAAGAAGCTGATACCAAGGGCTCCAATAGAAATGAAATGTTTAGAAAATGATGATGGCCACATATGCACAAATAACCTCAATACAATTGATGTTGTTATAAGAACTGTCAGAGCCCCTGGAAAAGTGATGAAGGAGAAGGAACAGGAGAAGTTAGGCATTTGAACAGTGGAGTTGGCCAGGAGAACCGAATGTGCCATGGCCCACCAGGAGGATAGTCAAATTTGTGCCAGAGCCAGTACAGCAAGACTGCTTCTTAGAGGGAACCAGGCTCTAGAGACAGACATCATGCCTGGTGACATAGACTGTAAACAAGACCATGAGGACGACTCATGAATTTTCACATCCAACGATGGAGTCAAACATGGGATTGATGGAGCAGATGGCGCAGGAAAAGGCAGTATCTTGTTATGTTTACTTATAGCCACTAGAAGTCTGAAATGACTTGTTGACACCTGGTAACAAGCACAAAAGGAGCCCCCGGAGATACTACCCCAGAGCGCCACAGGACTCTGAGGTGAGAGGTCTGAGGCTCAACAGAAGGAGTTAGGTAAGAGAGGCCCTGCTCCTAGAGGAGACACGGTCCTTGCACCTTCCGGACAGTGCTGTGTTCTGGAACATTCGGCTTCTCTGACATCATTCAGAGCAGTTGAGCTGAAAGGAAGAGGTTCAGGGTTCCTTGCTCGGCCCCTGCCCCTCTGCCAGGATGAATCTAAAGGTGTATTGTTTTGAACTTAGGCAGGATTTAAGAGTCTCTTCAACTGTTCACTGTGTAGTAAGGGCTTCCTCTTAACCTCTCCTCCTTACCCTGGGTAGGAGATGGTATTGTAGAGTGTACAAAAGCCTGGCCTTTGAGACCTGCCCATTGTAGATGCTTTGCACTGTCACTCACCAAAACCCAGCTCTGTGTGGTGTAAGCAACAAGGCAATGCATGTGTTCACAGGACTGGAAGTCAAGCTTCAGTGTTGTGCTTACCCAGGGGTTCCATTCTGCATTCCTGGGCTTCATTTGCTTTGCCTGCTCGTTTTTTTGGTTTCAGTCTCAGGCCAGGAGTTGTGCGCTGTCCACAGTGCTGCTGGGCCCTACCACTTCTGCTGCTGCACATCTAGAGGCTGATTCTTAGATGGCATTAATTCCATGATGTTCTGTTTCCCTCTGGCCTCCGTAGGGTCCCCTATCATTCTGGAAACACCCTCCACCTCCTGATACTGAAGCAGAAATATGAGCCGTATTGAAAACATGTTGTTTTTGTCAACATACCATACCGTGTTGTTCTCAAAGTCCACGCACAGCTCATTCCTCCATTGCCAAGAGGAATAGGATGACTAAGATTGACTTTGAGAAATCATGAGTTCATGAGATAGTCCAGTTCATCTCAACACGCAGGTTCAGGGAGAGGATATAGGCAAAGTAGTCACTGGATGTCACAGGCTTTCACTGTCCTCAGACATCCAGGTAGTCAAGTGTTCCCTGTCTCTGACACTCATTAAAGGGAAGACCTTGAGCAAATCCCTTCATGTGTTTACACATCACTTCCTTCCCTGTAGAGTGGGAATGGCGATGCATGCCCTGAAAGTATGGATGGAGGTAGTGGGAGGGAATACACTAGGCAGAGAGGTAGCACCTGAGACAGGTGGCTGCAATGTTCCCTGTCTTTGTAGTCTTCTGTACTGTCTGGTAGCTGTGGTGATCCTAATAATACAGATAAAGTAAAGATTCCAGCGCTTTAGGGCCCTGCACAATTTTCCAGATTAAATGCAAGCATCTGAAAATATGTTTCTGACCAGATAATTAAAAGAAAATATTGACACGCTACTTGCTTCTTCTTTTTCTGCCCTCTTCTTCAAAAGATTGCCCTCAAGCTCCACCTTCCTAAGCTTGAGTTCAGCAAATGATCCTCAGTGCAGTGCCACTCCCCGTGGCATGACAGATTTTAGGAAACCTTCAGTGGTGAATTTTTTTTAAAAGAGCATCAGTAGTTGATTGTCTTATTTTTTAAAGGCCATGTCTGAATGGGAGTTCTGACTAACCCACAAAAAGAGCCACAGGGGAGTGTAGGAAAATCTGGGATGATCTCTTGCTTTCTATTTTAGCAGAACTGTGGGTGATGAGTGGCTGCTTATTTGGCTCAGCATATTTTGTTACAATGTTTTTAAAAAGAGGAAATCATTTACTTAATTAGGGCATTGAGTAAGTCAATATGTCTGCCTTTTATATATTTAATAACAAGCAATTACAGAAATATCTGGAATATGTGGAGATAATGAGATTATTGTGCTGGGGCATAATTTCACCATCAAAGAAATAGCATGGGATCAAGTGCTCATAGTCTACTAATTCAAGATATGAGGGTTTGTGTAATATTTGCATCTTTTGTAAACAATTTTTGTTTAATCATCAAAATAGCAAATATTTTAGCTATCGTACACACAAGGATAGGAGTTCAGTATCTTGAAATTGTCTTGGTGCCTTAATGTAAAAAATTTTTTGACTTCTCATTTTGAATCTTCTAAACTGTCAAGTAACCTCAGTTTTCTTGCCAGCTTTGAAGGTGAAGGTAGGGCAGGAAGAAAAGATGGTAAGGGAACATCACTTTCAATGGGCAGCAGTAATAATGAAGCAAATAAAAATGTATAAAAACAAAACCAAGAGGATGGGGTCCTCATTTTGGAGTCTGCTTTGAATCGTGAGCCTGCATTAACTTCTGTTTGTCTAATAGGAAAGAAGTCATCTTTGGGTTATACTAGAAGAGCGTCTCTCGCTTTGTTTGAGATGGGTTTAGTAACTCTCTGTACATTTCAAAACCCAAATCTGTATCAGAACCAGTCATTCCTTGTTTTCTCTCCCTCCATCCGCAGAGTGGTAGTTCCCTGCATCTTCTGTAGCTTAAACAAGCTCTTGCCAACCACAGTGGGAAGTTCAGGATGATGGTCAAGGATAAAAAAAACCACCTTGCCCACAGGCTCTTCGGGAATAATGGCCTTGCATTTCCTGAATGGTGTCCTGTGGAATCTTTTGATGACAAAGCAGCGAGATGAAGTATCACCCCAAATTTTAATAGAGCAAACGGAGAAGGCCACATGAAGAATAGTCACTGGCTATATTTCTATAACTGATTGTGATTCTGAGCTGATTTTCCAAGCTAGAGCATGTTTGTAGGGTAAAAGAGCCATGCCAATCATTCTGCAGGATGGAGAAAAAGCAGAATCAGTGACTCAGCCTCCCCTGTGCACAACTGCGAATGTGTGTACATCCCTTGCAGAGGGGCCTCCCTGTCTTCCATGTTGACCACTAAGCTGGTCCTTTGGGGAAGAGATTAGGATTTATCCTTTGCCCTCCTTTCTCACTTCTGGGGGCCTCTTCAGACTGTTTACACAGGGGGTCATCTTTCTGGAAAATCCATGGGACACACTGATTAATGAGTCACAGAAGCAATTAGCCTTGTAATACTGAGTGCTGTTGGCAAAAGGCCACATAGTTTCTTAAGGTACTAGAGAAATGTTAAAAATGAGCTAAATTAATTTACTCCTTCTCAAAGGAGTTTGGCTTCACAAAACTAATCTCTTAATATGGATGCACTTGGAGAAACGGGATGGTGCCACTTGTAGAGTTTCTCTTCTGCTTGTCCTGAGGGCAGGATTCTAATACTGTCTTGGACCAAAGAATAAAGACAAAAGAATCTTAGTTGCGTTATGAGTTTACAAACAAGCAGTTCCACTGTTGTTCCCCAATGAAAAGTGACACCATGCTCATTTTCACGCATTATGAAATTGGACAGCTCTGAAGCTTATTAGTGACAGAGTAAGATATAAATACGTACACATATGTCTATATATACATACACACATTTTTTTCCACTTAAAATATAGGCTATACTGCACATCTGTGTCTTAGGGTCGATTCCTTTGCATTTTCCTGAACTAACGAATACTGCTGAGCCCAAGATTATTTTTTCCTAACACTTGGAAGAGTTACTTGAGGACAACTTGCATGTAATTGTGCTTGAGAAAAGGTTGTTTTTAAAAGTCCACATTTTTCTACTGAGACATTAAAAATGCAACTTAACTTTTAGCCAGTTCTCTTAAAGTTACCCTCTCCAAAATTGCCCAGTCATTTGCCAAATAGTTGTCATTTATAGATCAATAAAAGTCCACAGAGATTAAGTGACTTGTCAAAATTACACAGCAAGGGGCAGATTTAGAAAAGGATTCAAGGATTTTAATTTCTCATTTTCTATTAGAAGACAATTAGCTAGTTCTCCCCAGGGTCAACAAAAGCCAATTTAATTGGAGTCTTTAGTTATAGTTAGCAAGAGGGACAGTGGGTTGTCTAATAACCTGGATGAATCTGTGATAAATCTATGCTTGGGTTTTTTGTTTGTGTGTTTGTTTTGAAGTATAGAAATGGTTACAGAAAATGCCTGTGTTGGGGTATAGTAGTTGTACTATTGTAAAATATTAGATGGCATGTGAAGCACTGCAGAGGAAAGTGTGAATTGAGCATAACCACTGAAGTAATTTTGTGAATTAGTGAAAAATATAAAAGTTGAAACTTGCATCTTTTACCATTTAAAAACATACCAGAACATTTTGTGTGTGGGTGTGAGGGTGCCTGCTTATCCATTTGAGGCATACTTTTCTTTCTGAGAATATATGATATCTTTTTTGCCAGACTTACACTTGAAGTTTTCATTCAGTTTCTCTGTGGAAACAGTTGATCAATTGGGGAGAGTGTGTCTACGCTAGGCTATTTTGGGGCCTGCCTCTCTTTGTGGAAAATTCTCCTTGGCTTCCAGGCTACAGTAAGTAGCAAGAAACTAAGGATTGCAGCTAATTGTCTAGAACACAGGATTAGAAACCAGTTCTGGCAGAAGCCGAAGGAGTGACACTGGATTTGGCACGGGGTGTAAAAGAAACGGGTCTCCGTTAATGACATGTTCCTGTTCCTAAACAGGTGTTTGCCCAAGGGGAGTGCACTTGCACTTCTTTGCAAAGGTTATGGAAGAGTGATTCACAGAAATAAGCGAACATGTCTCAATTGCACACCCCAACATGTTTTGTCCATTCTTTACGGACTCTGGGCTCAGCCAGCTTTTGCTAGCTGTGTCAGAGCAGGATTCTCGCGACCATCGCATACCCATCAAGTGGTGACTGGGAGACTTCACTGGAAAGCTGTGTCCCTGTCTTTAATTAAATTGCTCTTCCATTCAGCGTCTTTGAAAGACAGCCTTTGTGGAGCATGTTAAACAGCAAAGCTTTTCTCTAGCCTTCCATGAAACTGGTAAACGGCAGAGGAATGAGGTTAGGGGGCTAGGAGTACAGTGTGAAAGTAGTTGTTCACAAACCTGAAATTATATCATTATAAGTGAGGGGGAGTACAGATTGGGGAACCAAAGCCCATCATACATGAAGTGACATCCTCTTACAGAGAGCTTGCTGGGAGGAGGTGAGCCAGTTAAGGTACAGTGTAGTAACAATGAAATATGCAACTTTCCTCTAGTTCTCAAATGCTTCCTCACACCCACTATCATGATCCCAATTTTACCTTACAAATCCAGCTAGACCAGGGGATGCACACTGGAGTTGGAAACATGGGAAACTTAGGATAGATGATCCCTCAGGACTAGTGGTGGAAGTGGTGATACTGGGAGGGTGGAGGGAGGGTAGAATGGAAAGGGGGAACCAATTTCAGGGATCTATATATAATCTCCTCTTTGAGGCATGGAAGAGGGAAGTAAGTGAAGGGACACATTGGACAGAGTATGACAGGGAAAAGTAATAATAATTTGTAAATTATTAAGGGCTCATGGGGGAAGGGAGGGGAAAGGGAAATATGGGGAGCTGGTACTGGGGTCCTAAGTGGAGGGAGGATACTTTGAGAGTGTTGATGGCAACAAGTGTGCAAATGTGGCCTGCATACAATTGATGTATATATGGATCGTGATGGGAGTTGTATGAGCCCCCAATAAAATGATTCTTTTTGTTGTTGTTGTTGTTTGGGGGGCATCACTGCCCTCTGGTGGTTGTGGACACTACCCAGCACTGCTCCTGAGAGCCGCCGCTGGATCTAAACTGCCAAGCCTGTGGGCCGCAGTCCCGTACTCAACCACTTATGCCACCGGGGCTCAGCCCCTAAAATGATGCTAAAAAAACAAAACAAAACAAAACAAAACAAAGCCTGATTGATGATGCTGATGAGGAAAGAAGAGGGAAAATGACCAAAAAGTTAAAACTTCCCTTGAGCTCAATCCCTTTGCTCCTTTCCTGTAAAATTCCTGGACCAGCCAGAACCTCAAAGCATTATTATATAAGATTGAAAAAAACCTGATGGCAGTTTCCTTTTTTTTTTTTTTTAAAGATCAGTGGTTCTCCTAAGGAACGATTTTACCCCCACCCACAAGATATTTCACAATATCCGGAGTCCTGCTGGATGGTCGCTCCTGGTGCCTAGGATCAGTAGAGGTCAGAGATGTAGCGAATCATCTCACAGTGCACAGGACAAATCCCCTGTCCCCAGATTCCTTGGCACTGCCTGATGATTCCAGAAACTACCTTCTGTGCCCACGATTGCTCTGTATCACGTGCTAGGGTTTTCTCTGAATGAGCATCATTGATTTTTTTATTTGTTTGATAAGTACTTGACGTATAAGTGACAATAATTTGAATTTTAAAGCAAAGCAGTGTAATGATTTTAAAATCCATGGCTAATGTCTTGATTCACAAGTATATCTCCAACATCTAGCACTGTCTCTACCACATAACAGGTACTTATTGAATGAGTGAACCAACAAATCCTGATGGACAACATAAATATTTTCTATGCAAATGTCACAGAGAAGTTTTCTGGAGCAAATTCTTCCCTTTTAAAAGGTCATTTTAATTTTATCAAAATACTCAATTTGAAAACTCATGCTTCTCAATGCTTTGACTTTTTAAATTACAAATTAGATATTAACCCTTTCAAAAGTAGCTTATCTTCAACATATACTCCCCTCTTTTCAAAGAATTTTTTAAAAAAAGTCTCTGGATTAATCCTGTGTGGTTCTCAGGATGATTTGCAAGGATGTCAGAAAGAGTCAACGCTTTTCTTATCTACTCTTCTGCTCTGTGCCAGTTACTTCTCTGAGCCCAGCACAAGCCAATTTTGAATGTTCAGGCACAGTATCTACTTTCCTTGTCACTTCATTAGAATGACAGTAACAACATACACTATACTGAGTGTTCAAGAACCCTTTAGCTAAGTATGGAAATGATGAGTGTTTTACTTATTTTTGAATAGGAAAAAATAGCTTAGCTTTTTAAAACATAGCCATGAAACACAATGTGAATTTATTTCTTCTTTGCCACACTGCTGGCAGTATTTGAAGATTTGCTTAGTGTCTCAGTGCCAGTGGGCTCAGAAATAATGTGCACATTTGGTGGCACTTATTTTTAGCAATGAGTGGTCAGATTACTATGTTTTCTCAATAGTTTGCTTAGAGGAGCTTTTTATTCTAAAGACACAGCAAAGGAAATCATAGATCCTATCTATATTAACTTTGTCAGATCCTCAAATGAGTCAGCATTGTGCTGGTGGCTTCTTGCAGATCCTTGATAAATACTCCTTGACCAGATATAGTAGTAAACGCCCCCAGCAGGAGACTGTTTCAATGGAGGAAGTATATCTGCCTAGTTTATGTGCATATTCCTAATACCTACCACTGTATCTGCCACATAATAAATATTTATTGAATGAATGAACCAAAAAACCCTTACATACAGCATAAATATTTTCTAAGCAATGTCAAAGAGTTTTCCAAAGCAAATCCTCCCCATTTGAAAGGTCATGTTAATTTTATTTCTCCATTGGGTTATCTTTATGATACTCAGACAGGAAAATTTCCCCTTGGTCATCGTAAAAGCAAATCTAAATATAAAACCTTAACTTTAGTATGATGGCACAGAAACATATTACTGGGATAGTACTTGGTAATTTGCTTTCCGCCCCTATTGTGAAATGCTTCCATTTTATTAAATTCAGAAACTATTAAAAATTTGGATAGTTGTGACCACCTTTTACATGCCAGATATGTTTTGCATTCACATTTGAACTTAATTGAGGCCTTGTTTGCAATCATTTCTTTGATTAAAGAAACGTAAAGTTTTTGTCAGGGTAGGAAGTGAAGTCATGCAGTTCCCCTTGGGGCCTCGTACCAACAGAGTACATTTGTACATTTAAGCTGCCACCATTATTAGGTACCAGAACTATTCCTGCACTTTAAAAGAAACCTTTTCCTAAATAAAGTGTGTGTTGATAGTAGAAGTTGCTACAATGTGAGGAAAGACGATGATTGTAAACAGTAAATGCAAGGAGGGAGTGGACAGAATGTTGTGGGGAGGCAATCTATATCATAAAACAAAATGGGGATGGATTGTTGAATGGAAAACCAACCTGCTCCATAGATTGTCACCCAAATCACACACACACACACAAAGTTTTCTTAAAAAAATTACTGCAGCCTATTGACTTGAACCTTCACAGTATTTCAATTAGAAAGTATGAAATTGAACACCATAGTTCATGTTCTTTCTGGAAATGACAAAAAATAGGGGGTGAGCTCTGCTTGTTCTCAGTTCAGCTTATAAAGCAAAACCTGTTCAGGCACCTATTATGTCCCAAACACTGAGAGATCCTGAGATACTGACTGGGCCTTTGACAGCCTCGTCCATGCAAAGGAGCAGTCTACTCAGAACAAATCAAAACGTGCAATCTTGACTCTCCAGGAAGGACGAAAGGGTATTTCCTGCATGGACAGCTCTTCTTGAAGGATAGAATTACTTTCTGGGTTTGGTCCAACCAATATCCACGAATCCTATGGCCTGTCCACTTTTATAAAATGTGACTTTGTTAGGAAGTCGCGAAAGGAAGGCTGCGTTGACCCGCTGCCAAGCCATCTGGGTGTGCGAGGCATCTTAGATCTTTTAGGACATGGCACTGTTAGGACAGTGCCAGGAGAACAGGCATGAGAAAGGGCTGAGTGACTGCTTGTATGTGATAAGCCACTCAAGGAGGCCTGGGGAATCCAGTGTCTACAGACAAAGTAGTGGGTTTTCTTGAAGGGAGTGCTATGCCTGGCTTTCTTGTGTCTAGTTGTCTCTTGTCATAGGATTCGGGGCAGGCTGTTAGGTTGAAGAGCCGATCATTCAATTGACTGAACCAAAGTAAACCGGTTGCTTGGTATCATGTAGACCCAAACACAGGCATGAAATGGCTTAGATTTTCTCTTTGCAGCCAGTTGCACCGGCATCGCATGCTCAGAGTTAACTAGCAGAGGGAATTGCTAAGTTTCCTTGCCAGCATGGGACTTCCTGCATCTTGCCCTGTAGATCCAGTTCCCCTTAGGGACCTTGTGAAGGGGAAAAGTCATTGTATTGCTTGGAGGAGTGGATCGAATGGGTTCCAATGTATTTTCTGGTTACTTTGCTACTTCATTGTGATTCTAGACTCTAAGTTTGCATGCTATCTCTGTGAGCCATGATGTGCACTTACCACTGCCCTGAATCTCTTATTTTTGCTTGAACAAAAGTTAATCAAAGTCCTCTATGTTGGAGTAAGCTTCAGTGAGAACAATGGAACTTTTGCAACTAGATATAAACAAAGTTAAAAGTTACGTTTTTCAAGTATTACACAGCCCTTTAAAAATTCATTTTATTGGGAGCTCTTACAACTCTTATCACAATCCTTCCATCCATCCACTTAATTTAAGCCTTTTAAGCTCCTCTTTTAACCAAAGCAGAGGGGTCTAATTTATACCCCCAACCCCCTACACTCTGACATCAAGGCTTTTGTTACTGGGTGCTGTAATTATAGGGACCTCTTGGGACAAAGTAAAGCTACCCGAGATGGTCTTCTAGTTGTGATCTTTAGGGAAGGGAGACTTAATTTTTTATTTTTTTGTTGTTTGTTTGTTTTTTTGGGGGGGCATCACTGCCCTTTGGTGGTGGGAATAGGAGGCCCAGCCTTTGCTCCTGTGGAGCTGCTGCTGGAATTGAACCTCCATCCTAGTGGGCTGCAGCGAGTCTTTTTAAAGCCTAGAGCTGAACCATTGTGCCTCAAGGGCTTCTTATACAAATGTCAAGATGCAAAATTTACTTTTGGAGATATGTACCTCAGTCCTGTCTGAGCTATTATTTCTGTTATATATGGATCTTTGAAACTTTTGCTTTTGAAAAATATTAAATATTTTCCTACTATATCTATGACTTGTTATTCAGTGAAGTTAATGAGTATAATAATGCCCATGCCTATATTAGTTTTTGAGGGTGGTTCATACTTTCAAATGGTGGTTTCGTTGTTCTGTTAAATTACATTTACACTCTAATAATACTATATCCATAGGTATGTGATAACTGATGAGACTCAGTCTATACGTTAGGCTACTAGTTTGTCCTGGCTACTGAAATAGCTTAAAGAGCTTTCATACTTGAAAACATGATTGTATTTGTGTTTAACTAAGGGCAGATATCATGAAGAGAAATCTAATTCAAATCAAACAAAACAGCCTCCCCCAAAGGAGTAAGTTATCATCTTAAGAAATTGGAGAATGTAAAAAAGTAAGGGACATGGGTTTGGAATTTACTTGTTTATTTTTGCTTTTCCTTTTACTCTCCAACTTTGTAGTGGATGGAATAAGAAGAGTGACTATGTGACAAATATAAAACTTAAAAAAACCTTATTTACAAGTACATACATACAGTATTTAAGGACAAGAAATTATTTTCTTTCAGATTCATTTTTTCCCAGAGCTTTGTTTAGATGGTCCAAAGAAAATTGTAATAACATTTCTTTGACAATTATTTCTGCCCTGAAATACAAGAACAAACATTTAAAAAATTATTTTAGATAATATTTCAAAGTATGAAAATTCCAGAACACTTAATTGTGCCAATGAGAAACATGTACATAGACTAAGAGGCAACCACTTGAACAGAAAAAGGGAATGGTGCATGGCTTACAATAAGACATGGCACGAGTCAGTGAGACCCTTTAACCCAACTTACTCTCATGTATTTGCTGAGTGAGTGAGCTGAGAATGGAAACATGAAGAACACAGCCTCTGGATTGGAGGAAGGCTTATACACCTGCAATATGCAGCTGACACAACTTTGCTGCTGGACGTGAAGAGAATTTTAATCATTCGAAGATAAAGATCAAAGACAGCAAGCTTCCATGTGGGCTACATAATGAAATCAAAAATTCCCTTAACTAGGCCAATAAGCAACATCGTGATGGATGCAGGGGAAATTGAAGTTGTTGGACTCTTGTTTTACTCTGACCCATCACCAACACCCATGGAAGCAGCATTCAGGGAATCAAGCCACAAGGTTGCATTGCTCCAATGTGCCACCCAAGAACTATGTACAACATCAAGGGGTGCAGATGTCCACTGGGGGCCTCGGGAGGACTCCATTCAAACCCTGGTGTTTTAACTGCCATGTGCATGTGAAAATGAAAGCTGGTCCCTGAATGAGGGCAAACTGAAGGAGACACAATTCATTTGACTTGCGGGGCTGGTCAAGAGGGCTGAATCAACCAGCAGCTGGCAGACAAACAGACAAAAAGTCCAAGTTGGAAGACATAGAGCCAGGAGGCGCCTAAGAAGTGAGGATGATGATGAGACGTTGTCTGACGTACTTGGAACATAGTAGAACCTCTCCCTGGTGAAAGACCTCATGCTTGGTATATATAGTACAGGACGGCGGGGTGGGCCGGGGGAGAGAGAGGAAAGCCCTCTCTGATGATGCGAAGAGATACATTAGCTGCAGCAATGGACTCAAAGATAGGAACGATTATGTGAAGAGTGCAGGACTGCAGAGTGGCTTCTTCTATTTGAGATACGCTCATGGTCAGTCAGAACAGCCTCCTCAGCACTTGTAAACAGCACAACATAAAAAAGTGGGGTGTCCCCATGATTTCCTTTCAAAACATCCATGGATATGTTATGTTATTCACAAAGAATACACAGATTTCATTTTTTTTCTGCAGCAAAATATAAACTCATACTAACATACCATGTCTGCACGGGATCTAGTTTGAGCAACTTAGAAAGCACAGGTTTTTTTTTTTTTTTTTTTAAAGGAGGGTATGATATTCTTTTGAAAAAAGTCCCTCTTTGAGCAACATAAATTCTATTAAATTGGAGCAAGAGCAAACATCATATTGATGATGAATCTGTGGTGGAAGAATGCTGAATGAAGTCATCAGTGCTTTACCAAAGGATTATGGAGAGAATGGCCCAATGAAACCAGCAGTTTGCAAATGGGTAACTCACATAAGAAAGGACACGATGTGGACTTCAAAACCTGCAGGGACAGGCCATTCAAACTTCCTGGGCCGTAAAACAGATTGCCATGTCTTTCTCCTGGGGAGTGGCTGGTGCCTTTCACACAGCGGACTGTTCGCTCAGTAGCTGAGTGGTTGGCCACCGGAGCACGGGGGATACCTAAACATAGATTGAGAGAATATAAAGCAAGAAGATCATTGCAGCAGGAGTAACAGTCATCTTGAAAGATATTAAATGATTCCTAAGTATTAGAGTAAGAATCGTGACCACACATTTCAGATCCTCAAGACTGAGAAAAGATGGTTGGTTACCTGACTGTTAGAAGAAATAGTTTCATAACCAGGAAGAAAGGAAACCTTGCTGAGGGCTAATCTAGTACAAAATAAGCCAGGGAATCTTGCTGGAATCATAGCTTACATTGCATGCTTATTCAGAATTCATTCTCTTACTCCCACTTTTCCTCCTTTCTTCTAAGCATGCTTCTTGTTTGTTTACAGTTTTTGTTAAAATGTCGAGATTTATTATACTCATCAAAGACATTTTCCCGATTTCTTTGTGACTTCGGTAGCATGAATGGCAGACTCCATTAATAACCTTACACATTGAATTTTAATCATATAATGTCAGTGTGTATTCGCAAGAATTTTATGTAAATTCTTGGCTATTTTGAGTTTCTGACTTCTGTTGACACAGAGTGGTAGCTGTGACTTAAAATACTACAGCTGTTTCTATTATTCTGAATCACTGTCATGAGTCTTAAAGATGTTTGTCAAATGGATAATTGCGCTGTAGATTGCAACTCCCCAAGTTGACCCCCAAATGCTCTCCTCCCATTCAAATCTATTCATCTCTTATAGATCCTAAATTAGGACAGAGCTGCCCACAAACTGGTTCTACTTTTCAGAATCTCTGCAGTGAAATGTAATTCAATAAATAAGATAAATTCCAGAGTGTTTTGTGTTGAATCTATCTCAAGTACCTGGCCAGGAAAGGTCTTGGGGGTTCTTTTACATAATCACAGAAGCAAGCAGCAGGACACATACATTGGATATGGCATTTTATCACTCTTAGATGGCAGCTTAAATTGAGAATCAGAATCGTCAGTGTCTTAGTTTCTTTGGGCTGCCAAAGCAGAAATGTCACAAGGGAGTGGTTTTAAAGAACAGGAATTAATATTCTCTCTGTTTAGGAGGCTAAAAGTTCAAGTTCAAGCCACCAACTCTTGGGGAAGGCTCCTGTTGTCTTGGGGGAAGGGTCTGTCATAGACTGATGGGCCTTGCTTCTTGGTGATCATTGGGTGGGTGGGTGGGGGGGCATGTATTTCCCCTGCGTTTGTGCTTGCTTCTTTGCTGACTCTGCTCTTTTTAGATTCCATTTCAGATGTACCCTTCTAATAGGGCCTTTCTAATATAAAAGAGAAAACCATGTTCTCCAATTGGAGAATATCCACAGACAGGTAGGGGGATTCGTGTGTGTGTGTGTGTGTGTGTGTGTGTGTGTGTGTGTAATCTAATGCAATACACATTGCATCCATAGTAAGCAATGAGAAAATAGACATTTTTTTGTGCTACAGATCATGGATGGTCTTGCAATGTGTAGGGACTGCTTACAGGTGATTTTGGCACCCAGGTAAAAAAATCATAAGAGAAAGCATGTCAGCTTCTGGTCAAGTGGAGAGGACGGAGGTGATAATAAGAGAAATGAAATAAGTTCTGTGGCTGAAATCCACATACAGGGGAACGTCAACAAGTATTACAACTGGGTTTCCATTTATACAATCCCAGGTTTCTTACAAACAAAATGTGTTTCAAGGTGTCTCTGCACTCAATGCACAGCTGCAAAGAAATTGTCTTGGTAATTTGGTTGTCCTGGTCTCTAAAGGAATGTCCTATCAAAACTGGCTCCCCAGAGGGTCTGCGGGGCCACTTAAATTTAAGGCAGAAATCAGCTCAGAAAGTTATAATGATTGTTCTGTTTGTTTATTCCAAAAAGGTCATCGTGATAGACTTTTTCAAAGAACACAGAACAATCATAGGGCTTATTATGAAGAAGCTTTTAACAGACTAGAAAACTACATTGGTGTGGGAAAGGCCAGGAAAGGTGTTCCAGGAATTGCTTTTCAACACAACAGTCCACCTGCTCACTCTTAGAGGGTAGCAAGTGTTCTGTAAGAATTTCAGTAGGAAATAACCCCCAAAGCACTCAACAATCCTGATTTTGCTGCATTCGGATTTCTTTTTGTTCTCAAAACTCATTTTAAATAAAACTTAAAGGAAGACGAATTGAATCCTTCAAGGATGCTCAAACTGCTGTTTTAAGGTGGTGTGGCACAAGTAAAAATGTGCGGAATTCTTTAGAGAAGGATTAGGGAGGTGGAAGCTTCTCCCTTTAAAGTGTTGACCCATAGGATATGTCAAGAAAAAGTAGAATCAGATTTTGACATATTTGTTTAGTAAGCATTTCTATTATTATGTAACAATATGTTTTTACTTGATACAATGACCTACCTTTGATCCCCGGCTATAGAATGCATGGCTGCTATGATAAGGATTTTTGCCCATCACTTTGTTGACAATTAATCAAACCTCAGAACCAGGGCTCTGTAATCTAAATGTTAATGTGGTATTCACATTTAAGAGGCTTGGAGCTTCAGGAAGATATATGTGTTCTTTCCTTCTGCTATCAGAGAAAATAGCAGGAGGAGACGGGAAGAAATGGGGGAATCAAGGAGTGGATAAAATCAGGATACAGTCAAAGATACATCAGTGGGGAAGTGTGGACACAGTGAGCCAAATCCAGTGTTTTAAAAAAATTATTATTATTTTAAATTAAATATTTGCACTGGGGGTTCTTACAGCTCTGATGACAATCCATACATTCAACCATTTTGTCAAGCAGGTTTGTGCACATGCTACCACAATCATTTTCAAAGTGTTTTCTCTCTAGCTGTGCCCTTGATATCAGCACCTCGTTTTTTCTCACCCTCCCTCATGAACCCTTGATGAATTATGAATTATTATTTTCATATCTTATACTGTCCGCTGTCTTCTTTCACCCACTTTTTTCTTGTCCGTCCCCCTGGGATGAGGTTATATGTTGATCCTTGTGATTGATTCTCCTTCTCCCCCTCCTTTCCCTTCCCCTCCTGAGCCTCATCCTTGGTCTTGAGGGGTTTCTCTGTACTGATTCCCTGTGTGGCAGGCTCTCACATGTAGCAGTGTACAGTTTCTCGTCTTGTCTGATTTGTGAGGTAGAATTGAGGTCATGATAGTAGAGCGGAGAGAGAAAGCATTAACGAGCTAGAGGAAAGTCATATGTTTCATCAGTGTTATACTGAACCCTGACCGACTCATCTCTTCCTTGTGACCCTTCTGTAAGGGGATGTCCAATTGTCTGTAGGTAGGCATTGGGGATCCACTCCATGTCTCCCCTCACCATCCCACCCCATTCACATTGGTATGATTTATTTCTGATACCTGATCCCATCAACAGCACGTGACCACACAGGTTGGTGTGCTTCTTCCTGCTGGCCTTTTTGGTTTCTCAGCTAGATGTCCACTTGTTTATCTTTACGCGTTGACCCCAGATGCTGTATCTTTTGATAACCATGCTCCATCAGCTTTCTTCACCACATTTATTTATGCACTCATTTTGTATTCAACAATCAGGAAGATGAGCATCACAGAATGCTGCATTATTAGAACAGAGTGTTCTTGCATTGAGGGAGTACTTGAGTTGAGACCCAATGTTCATCTGCTACCTTAATTCCTAATATACTAATATATGTACATACCTCTATTTCCCTATAGTGATATATATGTGTATATATATATATACATATACTTGGATATGTACATACCTGTATTCAGACCTCTATAAATGTCCTTGATCTCCTGGTTCTTTCCTGTATTTCCTTTTACTTTCCTCTTGTCCTGCTCTCATGTTTGGCTTTCATTTGAGTTTTAGTAATTCCTTGCTGTTACATTGCCCATGATTAAGTCCCAGTAGGCACCCTACACACTTCTCTCCATCGATTTTAGTTCACTTGGTGTTCCCTTGTCAGTAGGTTGGTTGACTCCCTCCTCCCTCCTTTCTCCCACCTCTCCTTCTCCTGTGTCCTTCCCCACCCCCCAAACTGTCAGTCCTGTTGTTTTCTTTTCTGAATTGTTTATCCCATCTATCTTATCTAGATAGACATGCAGAGACATTAATAAATGCAAAAACAAAGCAAAGCCAAAAAGAACAACAAAGGAAGACAAAACATACCCCCAAAACCCACCCCCAAACAAGCAATAATAACAACAAAAAGAAAGTCAATGGCAAAAAGAGAAAAAACTTATAAATAGTTCCAGGTCTGTTTTTGACCTTTAGGAATGTTTTCCAGTCAAGTCTGAAGGGGTGATGCACTGTCCCCAAAGTCTACTCTGATATTCCCAGGGGACTTCATCGCTTTGCTCCTCTTGCTGCTCTGTTGCACGCCCTTTGTGTTTTGCCTTAGTATGACGGGTTCAGATTGGGCACACTTCCCACACTGAGTCTCTAGTGTTGTCCCTGTAGTGTATGGGTCAATGAGGGATATCATGTCTCACGGTGGGGCCGACCCCATGGTTCTGTCTGTGCATTGTCTGCTCTGAGCAGGAAAATCGTTCCCAAGGCTTGGTGGGCCATGGTGTGTTCCATTCACTCTCCTTCCCTCTTCATTTCGCCTGAGTGCTCTGATCAGATGTGCCTCTCTTCCCTTACTGTAGCTTCAGTGATGTCCTTTGAAGTGCATCTTCTAGGGGGTGGAGTGGGAATGGTACGCAAAGTTAAAATCCAGTGTTTCTAAGTCCCAACTTTTAAGTACTTTTTGTTAGTATTTTCAGGAGTTTTTGTTGATTGAGAGAGGAAGCAAGATAAGTGAAACCAATTCTGTCATTGAAATCCATATATAATGAAATTAATTTCAATTTTTGTTGGGGCATCACTGCCCTCTGGTGGGAGTGGGAAGTCCAGACTTGCTTCTGGAGAGCTGCTGCTGGATTTGAACCGCCAAGCCAATGGGCCGCAGTCCCACACGCAGTCATTAAACCACCAGGGCTCAGCTAATTTCAACATTAATAATGAAAGCTCACCCCAATAATAAATGCTTGCATTCCTCCCTAGAGATCTTAACTCAGAGGCCACTCTTCTGAGAAGTTTTCTGTTCACGATCTGTTTGTTTCTTGTTTTTTTTTTTGGGGGGGGTAGTAGGGTAGGGCAGGGATTGTATTAATAATCACAGATCACAATGGAATGGGATAGATTGGCTGTGCATGGGTGAGTAGGCTGATCATTGATCATTGCTCAGTCCAGTAATTTTTGGAATCCTAGGCAGATGGGAGAGACCTGGGAGTACAACTCTTCCAACGACTGTGTTACAGAAAAGATGAGTGACACATTTGCACTAATCGAACTGGAAAACAGACTGCCCCTATGTCAGGTTCCTGCAGCTGCAGTTCATGTTGATTTTTTGACTCATGTTGATTTTTCTCCCCAAGCTGGGAGGCTATGAATTGGTCAGTGGAATCAGTATATTCTGATTTCCTTGCAAATTTTTGGACAATGAGATCTTGGATGTTATTTTTAAAGCCTGCTATTCCAATCAAGGCATCAATTTTATTTGGCGAAGTACCCTTGCAATGGACTCTATCACAAAGTTCTATCTCTTTACAGATGTAAGGGATATCATTACCAAATTAAATAAGAAATAACACAGCAATGGATAAGGGGTAGGGGAAAGATGTTCTTTCCACTGAGATGCAAAATGAGATCGTTGACAAAGTGGGAAAATATCTGGAGGGTTAAATGAAGTACAAAAATGTGAGGTCTATTTGAAACCTTTTGTATTTTTGCAAAACTAAGCAAAGCCAAGTGAGTGACTTTTTTGGACCAGGCACCTCGCCTCACCACTTTCCCAGCTGTTTCAAGAAAACGAGCGAGGGAGAAAAGAAGAAGCAATGAAACAAAGCTGCTGGGCCTGTTGGGGCTCCAGGAAGCATGTGACCTTTACTTGTAGCTCACAGCACCCTGGGATTTTCCCTTTGCTTTCACTTTACCTCACTGTGTGACCTTGGACAAACCAGCGGGCTTTGTGTCTTGGTTTTCATGCAAGAAGATCTTCTTTTTCTCCAGAGCATACGTTTGTCAGCACAGTGAAGGTCCCTGCATTTTAATGACCATAAGAAGCACATGAAGACTTGTGAGATTGGATTAGTTCTCAGAAAGTCTTTGTTGAGCTTGGAATAGAATGTAAGCTCCTGGAGAGGAGAGGCCGATTCTTGTTCATCTTTGGAACAGAGGGTTTTGCACCATGCCTGTTGCCCTGGGCTGATCTGAGAGACTGCTTTGCCCTCTTACCCCAAACTGAACTAAACCAAACCATACCATTGCCTCAACTTGATTCTAACTTAGAGGATCCTAAAGGGCAGGGTAGAACTGCCCCTTGTGTCTTCAAGTCTGAAAACAGTTAGAGAAGCTCACTGTCATCAACAGTCAGGATTGACTCAATGGTGTGGAAAACAGGTATAGAAGCAGATTGCTGTTTCTCTTCCTTGTGAGGGGCGAGTGGGCTCAAATGCCTAGCCTTTCGCTTAGCAGCCACATGCCGCACCACTGCACCACCCAGGGACGTCTTTGTCCTTTCAGAGCAGTATAGAAAGATAGGAATATTTTTGTTCCCCAGCCTTCTATGTTTCTTTCAGTATTAACTTCCTGGGTCTTTGTAAACGCTGTATGCCAGCATGCTTCTTTTCGGTTCACAGATTAGATGCTGCTCACTCAACTCATGATTTATGTGACGGGAAATTAGAACTTAGGATTTTATTATTTCCAGACCTTTAGAAACACTCATTTTCTATTGTTTTTCAGGTTCCCGCCTCTTGATTTTAAGGCTCTCTCACAGAATTCCTAATTTAAATGATATTTATTCTTTTTTTTTTTTTTTGCCTTTGAACCAATCCTATTTATTGGTCTCCCTTCAGTGTTCACTAAAATAGAAACCATGTATCTTTTACTAATCTGTATAATGGTTCATGGAAACATTCATTATCTTTTCAATAATTTTTTCCCATGGCTATTTGAAGTCCCCTCATAAGGCGATATTGTTTAATGATAGAGTTCCATTTTTCAAACTATTGCTGGATATAATAGACCTCGGAAGGTGTGAGGCCAAGGGACCCGGGAAGCAGCAGTGTTTGCTTGCTCGTCACGGGCCATGATAAGATGCTACCTCTAAATAATTTAAAATCTTCTATGGGAGAGAGAAGGATTGTGGGTGATGCAGTGGGTAAGTATGTAGTTGCTCACCAAAAGGTTGGTGGTTTGAACCTGCCAGCAGCTCCATGAGAGAAAGATGTAGCAGTCTGCCTCCATGAAAGTTTACAACCTTAGAAACCCTGCTTTAGGGTGCCCATGCATTGGAATCAATGGGGTGGCAATAGGTTTGCTTGTATGTAAGAGCAGTTACATGCAAGCGTAACTAAGATACATGCCATGGATTGAATTTTGTCCCCCCAAATATGTGTGAATGTGGTTAGGTTACGATTCTCAGTCATTTGCAATGTCTAGAATGATGTAATATGTCACTTATACAATGGTGTGGTCTGATGTGATCATCCAGTAAGTTGCAAGGGAATTGGGGAGGGAGATATAGCACTCTCACTCACGTCACAGCCCTGATCTGATGAAAGGGGGGTGTCCGTGGGGTGTCACCTCCATCACCTTTTATCTTAGAAGACATAACAAGAGAGAAAAGCTGGCAGACAGAGAGTGGAGCTTGAGTACCATCAAGAAAAGAGGGAGGAGTGGAGCCTATTCTTTGGACCTGAAGTCCTGTGCTGAGAACCTCTTAGACCCCTGGGGAGATTTATACTAAGACACAAGGAGATCCTCAAGAAATGCTGGGCCCACAGATGTTGAAATGATCCAAGGACCTTCTTATAGAGCCAAGAGAGAGGGGAGACCTTCCCCAAAAGCCAGCACACTCATTTTGGATGTGTAGCCTTCCAATTTGTGAGCATATATTATCCTGCTTGTTAAGCCTTCCACTTTGGTATTTCTGTTATAGCAACACTAGAAAATTAAGATAAAACATGGAGAATACGATACACTGAACCATTTGTGTTCCTCAGGAGATTGGAGGAGCTAAGTGAACTTGCCAAAGGAAATAGATCAGGGAAGGTACTGCAGGGTAGGGAGGTGGTAGGATTTTAGCAGGTTTTTCCAAAGAGGGTAAGATAAGCAAAGCCAGTGAAATGTATGCACAAACACATATTATATAGAAAGAAATCTATGTCAAGGAATGGTTTGCACAGTGCAAAAGACCTAGTCCAGACAGATTTCATGTCTTTGGCTCGTGTGTTAGACAGGGAGTTTTCACTTGAGTCACATAGCTGGAAGGGTTGATGAACCCAAGATCAGGCTAGTGTTTGCAAAGGCAGTAAGTCCAAAATCAGCAGGTCAGCCTTGTGTGACTGCAGAAGGAAACGAATTCAGGTTCAGCAAGTCAGATAGTAGACCACTCTTCAGAACCAGCAAACCATTGGTTCAAGTCCAAAGAACTAGAGCTTGAGGAGCCAGATGCTGAATCCACTCTTAACAAAACACAAGAAAGCTTTCTGAGAGTGCCCACTTCTATTGGAAACAGGCTATATCCCCAAAGCAGTTACTTGTATCAGGGCTGTGACCTGAGTAAGGGTGTTGCATTCCATCAGTATATTACTGCATTCCTTATGGAGGCGTACAGCGGATTCCCCTGAGTACATTGTGTTAGGTCAGATTATGGGGGATTAGTAGGTGTTAGCTGCCTAATCACTGAGAATCCTGGCCCAGCAGAGTTGACAAAAAAGTTCCCTCTCTGTCAGAGATGGAATGGATATGAATCAGCTGTGAAAATATGTGGTATTGATTCTTAAAAAATGTCTACAGTGGCATCATGCTACATGCTGAATACATCAGCACTATCCTGTGGATTATTATCAACCAGTTTTCATGAGATATCTTCACAGTAGAATAGCTTGCATTTTATCTGTGATCACTACAAAGTGCATTTTTCTTCAACACCCACTCAGGCAACCTTTTTGTTGTTTTGGTGCCTAACCCCTACATGCTTATTCTCCTTTATCTTCTGTTTATCTAGTTCTTCAATGAATGAGTTTAGTGGGACCTGGAAGAGAGACCTGGAAATGCTCCCAAACACAAACCAAACTCACTGCCAGTCAATCGCTTCTGACTCACGGCGACCCTAGTTCTTAGTTTATTCTACAAGTGTTACTCAGGCGAAGTAGAGAAGACGTTTTAAAAGAACTGGCTATAACGAGATGTTGATTTTGGACTTATCAGTGGCATTTCTTTTTTTAGCATAAAAGATGACTTGTTGGTTGTGGGTAAAGTCAAAGTCTCATTACACAATGAACCCCTTGAGGATAAAGCCCTTCATCTGGCTCAGGAACTGCTTGTGGAATAACTGATAGACCAGATCTAGAAGAGCATTTGGAGACATAGAAACTCAGGCCCAGGGCATTGAAGGGCATTCTCATTAGGAGCAGAAGTAGGGCTAGTCCCGAATCTCCTCGCCATGTGTCCACTGTGCTTTCCGCCACAGCCCATTGCCAGAGGGAATGGCAAAACTGGCCCTGGAGAGCACCAGCCGCCAAGTGCAGACTGTGCCCAGGGACAGTAAATCTGAGGCAGCTGGGGTGAGATGGGTTTCTTGCCAAATTTGTAAATGTTGGTTGTCAGCAAACCAGAAATACAGAACCATTTTAGAAAATTTCCAGTTACAGTGGAATTTTCGAAACCCTGAACCAGGTCAATGCAGCTGACTTTATGGGAAGCCCGGGTTTTCCACAGATGGTTCTGTAGACTGGTGATGGTGGCTTAGACCGAGGACTTCCACAAAGCCTGAGTGCCTCTGACCACACGTGGTCACCATCACCCATTCCTGGGGTTGAAGCTACCCGTAGAGTCTTAGGGCAAAGCTCATCTTTCCTTTCCGGCCTTTGAACTCAGAGAACCAGAAATCCAGAAATCGCTTCCAGGAATTGCTTGTTTTCTTCCACAGACGCACACTACCCATCTGTTCTCTTTGTACGCCCCAACTGAGGATTAGTGAAGTAAGCAAGAGGATGTGTGGGTGCTTGCTCACAGATAAGCAATTCCCTGTATAGAGAAATGTTTTCATTCTTTCAGAGTCAATGTGCATATCAAAAGCACTGTGAAGATGTTCAGGTGAGTTGATTAAGTTTTGAGGGAAAATAAATAGATGAGGAGCAGATGATAATCTTGGATGGAGGCCTAGACCTTGATCATGGAGGATTTTATTTATTTTTTGATATTCAGAATGGATAATAGCAAAGTAACATTCATAAGTAGGATCATGTTCCAGGAATAAAAAAATGTAGGGAAGAATTTCTTATGTAGTATTAGAGAATATCGCAAAGAAGATTCTGGACCTAGTTCTAATAAATGAGCCAAATATAATAAAATCTTGAAGTAGGGTGACCTCTCAGATCTAATAAGACAAAGGTAAGATATTAGATAACATGGGACTGAGGTAGTATTTATATACTGACTGTCCCTAGCAGGTCTGGCATTAGTTACTGAGAGACTTTAGCAAAGAGGCCATTGCAGGATACATTGAGAAGCAGAGTTTATTTATAGTGGCAGTTAATGGCATATTTAATTGTGAGAAATCTTTGGGCCAAATGGCCTCTTCTGATTCTGTGGTTTCTTGGGCCTCAGCTTTCGGTAGCATTATACCCGTCCTTGTAACCACTCTTACATTTCTCATGTAGTGGGTGTATCAACTTCACTGTTTGTAGAACTCGCCACATGATAAACAGCTTCAATAGTGTCAGTGACCATAACCACATAACAGCTTGCTTTTTCATTTGGTCAAACATGTGACAAAACAATGCACCCCAGACCTCTTCTTGTGGTGCCTTGGTCGGGTGTCGATCTAGTTCCCCGTTGCAGAGGCTTTAGGACGCCTCCTCACCTCAAGTCCTGAATTGGTCCTGTAGACCCCAAGGACCCATGTAGTCCCTGCTGGTCCCCAGCTACAGGATAGAGCATTCTTGAATCACAGGAAAATGTTAGTATTCATGTAACTGGGTCCTTTGGTGACAGTCTCAAAAGATGGTACCTGCTTTTTTTATGGATGTCTTCTTTTACTGAGGTACACTTAATGAAGCCAAACCACCAAACTGTTTTACAACTCAAAAATGTTGCCTGTAGATGAATATATTAAAATAATTATATTGAGGGCTGAGCCCTGGTGGCGTAGTGGTTGTGTGTGGGGCTGCGGCCCACAGGGTTGACAGTTCAAATCCAGCAGCAGCTCCCCAGGAGCAAGGCTGGGCTTCCTACTCCCACCAGGACAGTGATGCCATAAAGAAAATTATATTGAAATTTATTTTCCTGTGCAAGTTTTACAGTCCTCTGTATGCAACAACTTCAAATAATTTAAAAAATCATTTACACTTGCATGATAGATTACAATTCCTACAATGGTATTTTCCTTATGATTGATTCTGACTAGAATATCTGTCCCACTTCTTTGCTCCCATAGCATTCTCTGTGATACTTCACCAGCAGGAGTTCACCTATAAAATGATGCTCTATCATTTTCCTCACCATACAGGAACGGCACACAGGCAAAGAGTCATTTTTTTTTGTTTTTGTTTTTTTGTTTTGTGTCTCTAGAGCTTAGCATAATGCCAGGTTCAGTATATGTCATGGAAATATGACATTTTATTTTATGGAAAATGTAGTTGTATATACTTTGAAGATTTCGAGTAGCCACTTGGATTTGGCGCTTCACAAATTTGAGTTGATTAAAATCCAAGTGGAGGTCTCCGTGGTTGCCACTGATTTCTTGTAGAAGAGGATCCTATAGAACCTGTGCCATGTGTTCCCTGTGGTCAAACTTTTGGTTATATTTCAGTAAATGTGGCCTATTAATTTAAATTGCTCAGGTTTTGATGGAAAAGGAAATAGCCACTCTTCCCTATTGTTGGAGAAAAAAAAGCTTAATTGGCTTCAAACCAGTATTGTTTTACATAAAAATTTATATGGATTATACATCCAGACATGCATCCACTTAAGTACCGGCTTAAGGTAATGAAAAGCCCTGTGGTTATTTGGGTTAGTCTTCTCCCCATTGGCTTCTTATTTACTCCCTCTCCCATTCCCCACCCCCCAAAACTTTCTATTGTGAATTAGGTAAATGTTTATTCATTTATTTTGTTGTTGCTGAAATAATGCAATTTAAAGTGTGACGTTTTTTGACATCAGGTCTTCGTGCTTCTCACTTGTCTTTGGAGTATTAGTCTTGTCTTCAGCCAGCCCTTCCTCGTGGTTGCAAAATGATCGCCTCAGCTACGGCCATTGCATTTAAACAATATACAAATTTAATACTGGGAGGGAGGCCGAGAGGGCATTCCTTACTTTCTTCCTTAGAAATAAGGACTATTTTCCCTTACGTTCTAGCCATATTTCTCTCAACTTTTATCTTCTAATCTGTTGGTCCAAATGGTCTTTTGTCTTTCTAAGCAATCCATTCCTAAACCTATCCCTAGCAAAATTATTACCCATTGGTTCCATGGTTTGACTGACTTTTCTTTGAAGGATCAGATAGTAAAATATATGGCTTAGTCTAGGCTGTTACAAATACTCCAATGTGGTTGTAACCACTGTGTTGCTGTATGCTGTTGATCTGATTCTAACTCAGAGTGATGTTTTAGGACAGAGAATTTCCCTATAGGGGTTTCTATTTTTTCCATTAAGAGATACAGTCTTTTTTTTTTTAATTTTCAATAATTTTATTTGGGGCTCTTACAGCTCGTACAACATTCAATACAACATTTGTATCAAGAATATTTGTACACATGCTGTCATCTTCATTTCCAAATATTTTCCGCTTGAGCCCTTGGTATAAGCTCCTCTTTTCCCTTCCTTTTTTAATACTATGAATCATTTTATTGGGGGCTCATACAACTCCCATCACAATCTACACATACATCAATTGTATGCAGGCCACATTTGCACACTTGTTGCCATGATCACTCTCAAAACATCCTCCCTCCACTTGGGCCCCCAGTACCAGCTCCCCATATTTCCCTTCCCCCTTCTCCTCCCCCATGAACCCTTAATAATTTACAAATTATTATTACTTTTCCCTATCATACTCTGTCCAATGAGTCCCTTCACTCACTTCCCTGTTCTGTGCCCAGAGAGGAGGTTATATGTAGATCCCTGAAATTGGTCCCCCCTTTCTATTCCACCCTCCCAGTATCACCACTCTCACTACTAGTCCTGAGGGGGCATCTATGCTAAATTTCCCATGTTTCCAATTCCAGTGTGCATCCCCTGGTCTAGCTGGATTTGTCTGGTAGAATTGTGATCATGATTATGGGTGAGAGGAAGCATTTGAGAACTAGAGGAAAGTTGCATATTTCATTGTTACTACACTGTACCTTAACTGGCTCACCTCCGCCCTGCAACCCCTCTGTAAGAGGATGTCACTTCACCTATTGATGGGCTTTGGGTCCTCAATCTGTACTCCCTCTCATTTATAATGATATCATTTTAGCTCTTTTATATCTGACACCAGATTCCTTCAACACCTCATGGTCACACAGGGTGTGCTTCTTCCATGTGGAGTTTGTTGCTTCTCAGCTAGATGGCCGCTTGTATACTCAAGCCTTTAAGACCCCAGATGCCATATCCTTTGATAGCCAGGCATCATCAGCTTTCTTTACCACATTTGCTTATGCACACATTTGTCGTCAGCGATCACATCAGGAAAGTGAGCACGCAATGTTACGGTTTTTTAGTTCTTGAAACATGATAACTGATCCCTTTGACACCTCATGGTCCCACAAGCTGGTATGCTTTATCCATGTGGGCTTTGTTGCTTCTGAGCTAGATGGCTGCTTGTTTACTTTCAATCCTTTAAGACCCAAGGTGCTACATCTTTTGATAGCCAGGCACCATCAGCTTTCTTTATCACCTCTGCTTATGCACACATTTGTTTTCAGAGATCATATTAGGAAGATGAGCATAATGGAATGTCAATTTAATAGAACAAAATGTTCTTGCACTGAGGAAGTACTTGAATGGAGGTTCAATGCCCATCTGCTCTCCTACTGCTAAGCCTATAAGTAATGCTCTTTAATCTATTTCCCCATCATCACATATAAATATACGCACCTCTGTACATGCCTGTAGTTAAACCTCTATAAATTCCTTTACCCCTCCCCCCACAGTTCTTTCCTCTATTTCCTTTTACTTTCCTCTTGTCCAACTATCATGCTCAGCCTCCATTTGGGTTTCAGTATTTTCTCTCTGTTACATTATTCTTGATCAATCCCTGTTGGGCTTCTCTCTCCCACCTTGTCACTGATTTTGAATCAATTGTTATTGTCTATCTCTGAGCTGATCAACACCATCTCCCATGTCCCCTGCCCTGGAACCATCAGTTCAGTTGTTTTCGCATCTAGACTGTTTGTCAAGTCTTTCTTATCTAGATAGACCTGCATAGGTAACAATATATACAAAGAGAAGGCATCCTAAAATGAAGCAACCAAAGAAAATAAAACAGTGATAACAACAACAACAAAAAAAACCCCAATGCCCTATATGTATGTAAAAAATAAAAACCATGACAATGTAAAAACTTGAAAATAGCTCAAGGTCTGTTCATTGACCTCAGGAGTGTCCCATGGTTGAGTCAGATGGGGTGCCACACTCTGGCCCCAAAGTATATCCTTGGCAATCCATCTGGAACCCCATGTTCTGTTGCACACCCTCAAATGTTTTGCCATGGTGTGGTTGTGTCAGACAGGGTATAATCCTGACCCTGTTTATCCATTGCTGACCCCAAAAGGTGACGGTAGCCATATTTCATAGTGGAGCTGGTCATATTATCCTCTGTGCATCTGCTGTTCTGAGTGGGAATATCGTCCTGAAGGCTCAGTGAGCCAGGGTGCACTCCATTTTCTCTCTTCCTTCTCCTTCGTTTGTTCTCATGTGCTCTGGTCAGGCATCTCTCACTCCCCAAGCTGTAGCTTCAGTGCTGACCTCCAAGGCAAACTCCTCTGGGGGAGAAGCAGCTGGCTGCCCCTGTAGTTGGGATTGGGGTGTGTGCTCAGACCCCTCCACTGGTTCCCTGCTCCATGCCGTAACACTGCATTCATATCCTGGATCACTGAGTTTATGTTTGGTCCCTCTTTCCCTGTGGAGATATAAACTATATCTCCTATTCCCTCTCTACACATCACCATCTGACCCACGCCCCAACCCCGGTCCCTCCACTCTGGTTGGCTACCATATGTAGCCCTGGATTGGCTCTGGCCCCTGCCATACTACCTGGGCCTCTCCCCAGGGATGTCTATACGCAGTAGCTTTTTCCCAATACCAAGAGTTACAGCCTTAATGGGAGCTCACAGGAACAGTTCTAACCTGTCTTAACGGGTCACTATGGGTCAACGTTGACCTGATGGAAGTGAGTTCTTTTTTTTGGGGGGGGATGTGGGAGGCGGTAGAACATCATAGGAATAGATGTTCAGGCAGGGACTGAATACTCAATAAGAAAGATGAGCATGAGCTTATCAGTTTTATTCATCATCATCACTTAATTAGAATGTAGAATGCACAAAGTACAAATCTAAGAATATTAGATTTTGTAAACAAGTGAAATGAAATGCATTAAGGTGAATGAATATTCTAGGAATTGGTGAGCTGATGATGAAATGGCCTGGTATCTTCTCCAAGAAGTCATTTCAAACTAGATAATTATATAGTATAGGAATGACAAATTGAAGAGGAATGGTACAGCATTCATCAAACCGAGTTTCTTTTAAGCTGTTGTTTGCTCAGGCTCATACTACAGGCTGCTTGGATTTTAGATTTTACCTGCAAAGTGAATTGGACTTTACCTGAATTGCACCTGTTGTAGACTTAAGGGTACGTCTTTGAATTTAAAGCTAGAATGCCCTAGTAAAAGCAGAAGAGGAGGCTTTGTACCTCAAGGTGGTGGACTTTAAGTCATTGGACTTCTATTTAAAATTCTTGCTTGCAGATTGCCCAATAATAGGCATTTTAAGACTATCATGTATTTGCCTCTTTGGTATGTCTTAGCTTTTTTTGAGGGGGGGGGTGGGCATCACTGCCCTCTGGTGGTGGGAGTAGGAGGCCCAACCTTGCTCCTGGATTGCTGCTGATGGATTTGAACCTCCAACCCAGTGGGCCGCAATCCCGCGCACAGCCACTACACCACCCGGGGCTCAGCCCTGTCTTAGCTTTTTATGACATTAATTCTGCAGACAGAGTTCTGCCTTAGTGAAGGCTTATTACTGATTTTTGCACTGTTTCTCTCTCATTGTTTTCCTAAAAAGGATTTTGTCACTTAGGATTTTAAGTGAATAGCTCATGCATTTTCATCCAAAAAGCTTTCCTATATATGATTATTCCCCTCATCCCAATAGTGTTTAAAATTTTACATCATTAGCTGGTTTCACCATCATCCATAGCTTTTTGCAAATCAATTGCTCACCATTTAAGCCTTACTACAATTACTTTTTTAGATCATGAATTTTCTTATTTGCAAAATTTAGATAATACAGACTGGTATGCTTATTGTATGTAAATACAAGTATCTATCTAATAGACTCTATTTAATACTATTATTAGAATTACCCGAGGTCTCATTTAGGCTACTTAATCTATCTCTCAAAAAGCGATAATGCTGCCACTAAAATGGAGCAGGGAAATGTAT
Source organism: Nesogale talazaci (assembly GCA_004026705.1). NCBI lineage: Eukaryota > Metazoa > Chordata > Mammalia > Afrosoricida > Tenrecidae > Nesogale > Nesogale talazaci. Next base: position 38,310 of record PVJH01011622.1, on the reverse strand, counting down.
AAGCCTTAGACATATGAATGGATTTTGAGATCACACTTAACCACAACCAAATAACAATAAGGTCTTCTGATTCAGCCCTGGTCAAGACTGACCCTCATGAAGGGATCATTACGGTTTGGGGTGCTTTAGCAAAACATGAGGGAATCAGATTGTACTTGGCTCTCAGAAAGAGAGGGGTTCCTTACAATCTTCTCTTAAAACAAGTCGTGAGTGCGTGCGCCCTCTCCCTCCTCCACCACTGCCGCCTCCTTCTTCTGCTGCTTCAGGAACTGCGTGTGCTCGTTAGTTGCGGACCTGGTACCTCTTTTGTGAAGCGGCAGCTGAGGAGACTCGGGCGCTCGCCATGACCTATGAAAGAACCAAGGAAGGAGGCAAGACTGAGAACAACGATCATATTAATTCGAAGGTGGCAGGGCAGGATGGTTCTGTGGTGCAGTTTAAGATTAAGAGGCATACGCCACTTAGTAAACTAATGAGAGCCTATTGTGAATGCCAGGGTTTGTCAATGAGGCAGATCAGATTCCGATTTGACGGACAGCCTATCAATGAAACAGACCCACCTGCACAGTTGGAAATCGAGGATGAAGATACAATCTATGTGTTCCGGCAGCAGACAGGAGGCGTCTTCTAAGGGGGAGCCTCCTCCTTTCCTCCAGAACTCTCTTCCTACTGACCAAGAATCCATTCTGAATTAGAAAACCACAATTTGGTTCCACCACATCCTGACTACTACAGTATAGTTTTCTCTTTCTTTCATTTCCCCTTCCCCATTCATTTCTTGTACATAAAGTGCACACACATATTGCATTTTTCCCTTTGTTTATTTTGTTTTTTGATTTCTTTCTTTCTTTTTTTTACTAAATGGCCAATGGTATGTTTTGATCAACATCAAGTGGAGACGGGATGGGGAAAAATCCTGGTTCTGTGAAAACACTCCCTTCTCCATTAGTGGCATGCTCATTCAGCTCCTTTTCATATTCCAGTAAGTTATTTTGCTCTCACTGTTTAACAAAAACAAAAAAACAATGACATAAAAAAATCCTTGCATACCTTGTTCGATTGGAGAATTTTAATGTTTTTCATTTATCATTGTAAAACCAAGGACAATTTTATAACTTTTTTGTACGTAGCTGTTACATGTCTTTAGATAGCATTGGAAAGTGGATTAAGCAGATACATTAAGGTTAATATTCAACATCTTGATACTTGATTTCCCTTTTGATCCACTTTTAATTTATTCCAGTTTTTATTGTTTTTAACTTTATTTTGGATAGAGGTTTAATTGTGTTTTATTTTGTGGGTGCTGGTGTTTATTTTAGTTTATTTGTATGATTTTCTTTATATAATGTCCAGGGTAAGTAAATCTTTGGAGATAGTATCCTGATTGATAGTTGCTTAGGATTATGGCAGGCAGCCTAGAAGGAAATTTGGAGCTAATAATAATTAGTACAAGAAGGAAGAAAATAATCTAAAATTGACTGTAGTGATCAATGCAAAACTCTACTTAATATATCTCAATGATTTAATTATATAATAAATAAATTATATGTCACTAGAACTGTTTAAAAGGGAGAACACTTCGGGATCTGTCCAGCAGTACAGTGCTGTCAGTGATAGGATAATAGTCACGCATCTAAAAGGAAGGCCAGTTAATATTCTTATTATTCAAGCTTACACACCAACATGTAATGCCAAAGACGAAGAAATTGAAGATTTTTATCAACTTCTGCAATCTGAAATTGATCAGGCATGCAATCACAATACATTGATAATTACTGAGCACTGGAGTGTGAAAGTTGAAGGCAAACAAGATGAATCAGTAGTTAGGAAAAAAAAATATGACCCTGGAGGAGAAATGAAGCTAACAATCATATGACAGAGTTTTGGAAGATGGATTAAAAGGCACATCTTCATATCCTTTCTTCAACAACACAAGTTGTTACTAAATATTTATATTCCATCAGATGGAATATATAGGAATCAACTATACTACTATTGAAAGAGACATTGGAGGAACTCAATATCATCATTTGAAACAAGGTCAGGAGTCAAATGTTGAACAGTCCATCAATTACTCATTTGGATGTTCCTGTTAAAGCTGAAGAAATATAAACAAGTCCCCAAGTGCCAAAATAGAGCTCTGAATACACCCCACCTGGAATTAGGGGTCATCGCAATAATAGATTTAATACATTCAACTAGTGGTCAATCACCAGATGAATTGTGAGAGGATATCAAGCACATTATACACAAGGAAGTAAGAGGACATGAAGAAGACAGAAAGAAAAGGCAATACCAACATGGACGTCCATAGAAACCCTGCAACTTGCTCTTGAATATAGAGTAGCTAAATTAATGGAAAGAAGCGATGAACTAAAAGAACTGAACAGATTTTAAGGGGTACGTGAGAAGAAAAAGTATCAAAATGAAATATGCCAAAATAGAATTAGAATACCAAAAAATAAGAACTCACTCTGCATTTTTTAAGCTGAAGCAACTGAAGAAAAATTCCAAGCCTCAAGTTGCCATATTGAAGAATTCTAAGCACAATATGTTCAGCAATACAGGAAGCACCAAAAGAATGTGCAAATAATGTAGTCACCGTGACAAAAAAAACTGGTCAATGCGCAACTATTTCAGAAGGTAGTGCATGATTATTGGTTTCGACAAAGCCCAAACTACATGGAAGACATTGGTGTAAACAAAAGTTCTCAACCTCTAGGTCACAACCCCCTTGGGGGTCAAACAATCCTTTCACCGGGGTCACAGATTCATGACATTAGCAAAATTACAGTTATTAAGTAGCAACACAATTAATTTTATGTTTGGGAGAGGGGCTCACCACAACATGAGGAACTGTATTAAATGGTCACAGCATTAGGAAGGTTGAGAAGCACTGGTGTAAAACAAAGCTTCAATAATTGATAGAATACCTATTGAAATATTTCCACAAATAGATGCACTGACAGTGTTGACTTGTTTATGTGAAGAAATTTAGAAGTCAGTTACCTACCCAACTGACTGAAAGTAATGCCTGCTTGCACCCATTCCAAAAAAGGTGCTGCTTCAGAATATGGAAATTATCAATATCATTAGTATTACATGCAAGGATAGATATGCTTAAGACACTTCAAAAATAGTTGCAGCAAGAACTTCAACTTGGATTTTAAGAGGGAGAGACCTTTTCTGAAAGTAGAAAGCACCAAAATGTTGTTCACCTGTGTCTTAATGACTTTGCAAAGGTATTAGACTGTGTGAATAGTAAGGAATTATAAAAACATTGAGAAAAATGAGAAGTCCAGAATACTTAGATGCACTCATGAGGAACTCACATATATATTAATATAGAGAATGGGAAGATACCATGTGGCTTTAAATCAGGAAAGGTGTGTGTCATGGTTGGATCCTTTCACCATATTTGATTAATCTGTTTGCTGAGCAAATAATTTGAGAAGCTGGACTGTATGAAGAAGAATGTAGCATCATGATTGGAGGAAGACTGCTCAACAGCCTATGATATGAATGTGACACAACTCTCTTTGCCATAAGCAAAAATAGCTTGAAGAGGCTTAGAATCCACTGATGAAGATCGATCAAGGACAACAACCTTCAGAACGGATTTCACTTCAGCATACAGAAATGAACAGTTCTTACAGTTGGACCAATAAGCAACATCATGATCAATGCAGAAAAGATTGAGATGGTTACAGATTTTTTTATTTGAATCCATCATCACCACTCATGGAAGTAACTGTCAGAAAGTCATATGACCTTGGTTAACTGCTGCAGAGGAGCTCTTTATAGTTTAAAGGGCTAAGTTGTCACTGGAAAATAAGGTGCACCCAACCCAATCCATGGCATTTTTCAACAGGCTCATCTTGCATTGCAAAAGGTAGACAGTGAAGAAGAAAGAACAAAAAAAGGACTGATGCATTTCAATTATGGTTTTGCTGAAGATTATTGAATGTACTGTAAAATACCATACCCACTGTCATCAAGTTGATACCGACTCGTAGTGGCCCTATAAAGCAGGGCATAACTGCCCCTGTGTGTTTCTGAGACTACCTGCAACTTTTGATGGGAGGGTTTTCTGCTCCCTCTGAAGAGGCTGGTGCTTTCAACCTGCTGACCTTTGAGATAGCAACCCAACTTTCAACCGCTCTAGCACGAAGGCTCCTGAAATAACAGTGGAACGAGAAAGTCTATCTTGAAATAAGTACAATGAAAATGCTATCTGGATGTGAGGAGAGTGAGACTTATCCCTTTGTATTTGATGAGCCGGGACCTGGAGAAGGACCCCAGACTTGGTAGAGAGTCAGAAAAAAATAGGAAGACCTTCGATGAGATGGATTGGCACAGTAGCTGTACCAATGGTTACAGCATGTCAACTATCATGAAGCTGCCACAAGACAGGGCAGTGTTTTATTCTGGTGTACATAGGGTCACTATGAGTCAAAACCAACTTCTAGAACTGTGCCATTGAGAATCTCACTCTCAGATTGCACAGCCTAGTCTGTGCTTTTCAGATACATCTTTGTTGTGGACTGTTACCCTGTACTTTGTAAGGATTGTTTAGCAGCATCTCTGGCCTTTATTCTTTTTTGTTTTGTCTTTTTTTGGGGGGGAGGGGGGCATCACTGCTCTCCGGTGGTGGGAGTAGGAGGCCCAGCCCCACTGCTGGAATTGAACCTCTGTCCCAGTGGGCCGCAGTCCCGCGCACAACCACTATGCCACCGGGGCTCAACCCTCAAGCCTTTATTCTATAGATACCAGTAGATCTTTTGTTCTCCAGAGTAGGATGATGAAAAATGTCTGAAACATTAGAAAACCCTTAATGGGAATCAATATTGTAATCCCTCCACTTGTACCTAGTTCAGATTTACCCACTGGGTTTGGAATTTGTTCATGTTTTCTTGCAGCATTGGGGGCAGAGTCTGTTATCCGAACAAACTTACTGTTCTGTAATGAGGGGGAAGAGAGAGAATGCAGCCAGTCACATTCACTACCAATCACATCACGATTCTTGAAGAAAAAGACCTCACTGTCCCCCACTCCTCTCTACACCCAAATTACAGGAAATGGAACGAGAACCCTTATTATATAAGATTTTCCTGCATAGGATTTAATTGCATAATTGAAGGAGTCTTACAGAGAGTTTGGCAATAAATACAGAAGTGGACTATAAGTTAGCAAAACACTTTACGACGTCTCAGTTAATGGTGCTATATATATTTGGTTCTTGTAGAAATCCATTATAGTGACAGAATTATAAAAGAGTTACTGTCATATTTATAGAGTTCTATTTGTAAACTTCAAGCTCTGGTAGCCCAGTGTTTAACATGCTTCAAAGTCTGATGCTCAAAGCAATGGCTTTTCCAAGGGGACAGAGATGTGTCAGTTTGCTTGCATAAAGATGACAGCTTTGGCAACACCATGAGGTAGTTCTGTTCTGTCCAGTAGATGGCTCTGAATTGGAGGTGACTCGATGGCAGCACGTCTGTGTATTTGTTAGCCTTTCAAGAAGAACATTAACGGAGCATAATTATTTTTTATATATAAACAGGTGAACTATCTGAGTTTTGGTGACTTTTTCTTGTTGGTGCTTTTGTTAGGTGCCATCAGGCTAGTTCTGACTCATAGTGACCCAATGCCAGCAGTCCTGAACACTGCCCGGCCCTGAACCATTCCAATGCTGCATCCACTGTATCGTTCCATCTCCTGGAGGGCCTTCTGCTATTCTGCTGCCCCCACTTTACCAAGCCTAGTGTCCTCCAGGAACTGGTACCTTCTGACAACACGTCTGAAGTCTTGCCATCCTTGCCCCTAAAAGCACTCTGAGTAGACTTCTTCCAAGACAGACCGATTTGTCCTTTTAGTAGAATGTGATACTTTTAATATTCTTCTTCAGCACCACAATTCAAATGGATCAGTTCTTCTTTGGTCTTCCTTATTCAATGTAAAACTTTCACATGTATGCGAAGCTTTTGATTCTCAAAGTCACATCTTTAATTTTAACATTTTAAAAAGGACTGATACGACAGATTTACCTTTATCAAAAGATCTCTTGACGGCTGCCTCCATGAACGCTGACTGGAGATCCACACCCGACAGAAGCCTTCACAATTTAAACCTTTACTAACCATTACGCTGCTTCTCAGTCAAGTTGTGAGAATTTTGTTCTTCTTCACATGGAGTGCTAATCCATACTGAAGGCTGCAGTCCTTGATCTTCATCCGCAAATGCTTCAGGTCCTCCTCACGTGCAGCAAGCAAGGTTGTGTCATCTTCGCACCAAAGATTGTTAATAACCCATCCTCTAATCCTGAAGAAGCCATATTCTTCTTCCTATAATCTAGCTTCTGTGATGATTTTCCCAGTGTACAGATTGAATAGTATGGCGAGAGGATACATCCCTGGTGCACACTCTTCCTGATTTTAAACCATACACGTTCCCTTACACATTGGACTCTGAGTCATATGGTTGACCGTTCGAAACCACCAGCAGTTCTACCAGAGACAGACTGAGCTTTCTATTCCCAGAAACAGTTACAGTCTCAGACATCCACACAGGGTGAATATGCATACATACATACATATTTCTAGTTCTTAAAAAAAATTTTTTTTGTGGGCATCACTGCCTCTAATGGTTGTGGGCACTACCCAGTGCCGCTCCTGAGAGCTGCCGCTGGATTTGAACCGCAAAACCCGCGGGCTGCAGTTCCACACTCAACCACTGACGCCACCGGGGCTCAGCCCCATATTTCTAGTTCTTGTAAGTGGAATTGATAGTTAAAAATGGTATTTAGTTTATTGACAAAGGATGCCAGCACTGAAGTTGAATTTTGTATTCTTCCACCTACTAACTTCAGTGGGCTTGCCCATGTGACCTAACTTCTTAATACTTTAGTGTTTTAATTTTTACAGGAGTAGTAACAATGGTATCAAGTCTCAAAGTGACTCAGAGGTATGATTCATATAGGGTCCAATGGGTTTGGTTTGCCAGGTCTCCAAAGGACTGTTGGGAAGTCTAAGTGAGTAACATACCAAAGGTATTTTAAGCTGTGGCTGACACATAACAAGCTCCCAGTCCATATCACACCATCATTAACAGCCATAACTGATGGAGTTCAGATATCACTATGGAGATGCATCATAGGTGCTAAAATAGGTTGCATGCATAGAATAACGATGGAAATGCACCTCGAAGGGTGTTTCTTGATGTATGTTTGAAATCATTCAGGCACAGAATGAAGCATAAGCAAAAAAGTATTTGGAGGAGCACACACTCACATGATGTTTTCGCTTAGATTCCCCTTTGCGTCAGCAGCCCAGTAAACAGCCAGGGCTCCTTTAATAGCTTATGTTGTTGTTTGGGGCCAGTGAGCCAGTTCTAACTCACAGCTACTTTATGTACAACAGAAAGACGGACTGTGCCCTTCTTGGGATTGATGGTATGCTTGAACTAACTCACTGTTGCAGTCACTGTATCAATCCCTCTCATTGAGGGTCTTCATTCTCTCTGACCATCTGCTTTACCAAGCATGGCATCCTTTTCCAGGAACTGTTTTCTCCTGCTGACGTGCCCAGTGTACCGAAGATGAAGTCTTGCCACCATTGCTTTTAAGAAACATTCTGGCTTTACTTCTTGCCGAGACAGAATTGTTTGTACTTCTAGCAGTCCATGCTACTTCCAGTACGCTTCACCAATAGCATAGTTCAAATGCATCCATTCTTGAATTTTCCTTATTCATATCCAGTTTCAACATGTATATGGAGGGATTGAAATTATTATGCCTAGGTTCAGCCACAATTTAGGCCATAATGTGGCACATTGGCTCTTCAACACTTTAAGTAGATACCGTGCAGGCGATTTGTACAATACAAGAGTCTTTTGATCAACTGACTGTTGCTTCAATGAGTGTCGATTATGGCTCCAAGTAAAAATGAAATCCTGGACCACTTTAGTATTTTATCATATCCGTTTATCATAATGTTAGTCCACTTGTAAGGATTTTTGTTTACTTTATATTGAGTTGCAATCTATGCTGAAGGCTGCAGTCTCTTACCTTCATTACCAAATGTCTCAGTCCTCCTTAAAGCACAGATCTATCATCTGCAGATCACAATATATTGATAAGCTTTCTTGTAATCTGGAGGCCCTGTTCTTTTTTATGTAGGTCAGCATGCTCAGCCTTCAGTTCAAAAAGATTACAACCCTGATGCCCACCTTTCCTGACTTTAAGCCTTGCTATAGTACCTGGTTCTGTTTGAAAGACTACTTCTTTTTCTATGTACAGGCTCCCTATGAGCACAATTAAGTGGTCTAATTCTAATTAGACTAATAATACTAATAATTCATCAGGATCCACTCAGTTGAATACCATTTCATAGTAATGAAGCATAAGCAAAATTCCCTCTAGTATTCGCTGTCTTCAGCCAAGATCCACCTGGGAATGGGTTCCTCATTCTCTGCTGAATCCAACTTGGATTTCCGATAAGTTTCCTGTTGCTATATTACTGCAACCATTTTTGAATAATCTTCAGCAAAACTTTACTTGCATGTGATATTAATTATACTGTTAGATAAGTTCTTCATTTTCGAGTAACATTTCTTTGGAATGGGCTCAAATATGAATCTCTTCCAGTTAGTTGGTTGGTCTGGTATGTTTTCCAGCTTGCTTTGTATAGGCAAGTGAGTGTTTCCAATACTCAATTGGCTCATTGAATCATTGTATTTTGTAGTCCATCAATTCCCCAAGCCTTTTTTTTTTTTGGCTAATACTTTCAGTGCAGTTTGAACTTCTTTTTTTTGTTATTTTTTTATTATCATATTCTATATCTTGATATAGAATGTTGAACGTCAACCAGTCCATTGTGGTACAATTATTTTAATTTTTTCCCTCTTCTTTTTATGCTTCCAGCATCATTCAATATTTTGCCTAGAGAATCCTTCAATGTTTCCACTTTGGGCTTAAAGTTTTTCTGAAGTTCATTCATGTTGGAAAATACTGAGCATACTCTTCTTTTTCGGTGGTTTAAATCCAGGTCTTTGCACATTTCATTAGACCTTATATTTCCTTCTCCAGCTGCTCTTTACAATGTTCTGTTCAATAACAGACCGGCATTGGGAGCAAAGTCACGAAGCCCCTGAGGAATCCGGAAATTCAGACTCAGAGAGGCTGTGCCTAGCGCCCCGCTGGGAGGCAGTCATAATGGAGAAGGATAGTAGATGGTAGGATAGAGTAGGTGGTGTAGGATATGTATAAATAATAATAGCAGTATATACTATATAAAGAGTTCATGGAGTGGCAGAGTAGGGGGAGGGAAGAAATAAAGAGGAGCTGATATCAAAGGGCTGAAATTATTGATGCCAACATTTATCTATTTTATTTGATATAATGGATGTGTGGGTTGTTATAGCATATGTAAGGGCCCCCTATAAAATAATTTATTGATTGAAAAAAATGCTCTGTTCATTTTTTTACATTGTCTTTTCTACTTTTTATTTTAGCTTCTTAACAGCAACTTTCTGAGTCTCTTCTCATATCTATCTATTTTTATATTTTCTTTCTTATCCCAGTAAGGACCTTTTACTTTCTTCATGCATGATGTTCTTGATGTTATCCTGTGTTGGTTTGGTCTTGTTACTGGTGCTCACTGTTTCAATGCTGTCCTTGACATGGTCTCTAAGTTCAGGTGGAATACACTCAAGGTCATTTTTTGGCTCCCATGATCTGGTTTTAGTTTTCTGCAGCTTCCACCTGGGTATGAGCAACTGATTCTCTGTTTTCCCATGGGCCCTACAACCTTGTTTTCTTGAGGTTGAACTTCTCTCTACTGTCTCTTGTCCCAACCCACACTTACATACATTGTGTCAGGCACATCTGTACATTTGTTGCCATCATCATTCTCAAAACATTTTCTTTCTGCTTGAGCCCTTGGTATCAGCTCCTCATTGTTCCCTGCCCTCACTATAAACCCTCGCAAAACCCTTGATCATTTATAAATTATTATTATTTTTCCATGTCTTACACTGTCTGATGTCTCACTTCACCCACTTTTCTGTTGTCCATCTTCTAGGGAGAGGGTTATATGTAGATCCCAGTGATAGGTTCCTCTTTTCACTCCCACCTTCCCCTTCCCCTCCTGTTATCACTACTCTCATTATTGGTCCTGAGGCGTTTTTCTGCCCTGGATTCCCTGGGTTTCCAGCTTTTATCTGTACCAGTGTCCTGGCTCTGATCTAGCAAGATCTGTAAGGTAGAATTGGGATAATTACAGTGGCAGTGGGTAGGGGGTGGATGTGGGGAGGAAGCATTAAAGAACCAGAGGAAATTTGTATGTTTCATCAGTGTTAGACTGCACCCTGACTGGTATCATGTGGGGTCTTAAAGGCTTAAAGATAAATAAGCAGCGGCCATCTAGCTCAGAAGCAACCAAGCCCACAAGGAAGAAGCACACCAGCCCTTGTGATCACGAGGTGTTGATTGGATCAGGTATTAGGCATCAAAGAACAAAAAATCACATTGTGAATGAGAGGGAGTGTGGAGTGGAGACCCAAAACCCCTCTGTAGGCAACTGGACATTCCCTTACAGAAGGGTCCCCGGAAGGAGACGAGGCATTCTTGTCTTTTTGTCAAAGAATGTGATTCCATTCCTTTTATTGCCCAATTTGAAATGGCCAATACCAGTCTATCCCACTACTAAAATATCTGTCTAGATGTGTTCCATTGAATTTTCCACATCATCCAATTTACCAAAATTTGTTATCTGTACATTCCCGTTTAGATTAGGAATTGATGTCTTTGGCTGTTTCTTCTCATTTTGATTTCTGTGACATCAGTTCTTGGAAACTTTACTTCATCTATATAGCATTAAGATCAGTACTACTTTGAGGTGACAGGAACACACAAAATAGGTGTTATTTGAGAGGCTTTTGGTTCACAATGGACCATTTTTAGTTAAGTTTGTGGGAATTGGAAACTTATACGTAGACCTGAACCTCTGCATAGTTCATTGTTCAACGGTGTTTACGACTCATAGTATGCGGAGTTCCTAAGTGGTTCGAGTTAACTGCTATATTTGCCAAATAAATTGCCCCAAGGAAACAATGGAGGTAATAACAAAGGTGGAAAACAGTCACTTCACTTATTTAATAGTAAGCTTATTTTTGAAGTTTCACATGAATTTCTATTATGTAACAATTGTTATTGAGATTTATGTTACAGTTGGAGATGATCCCATGGGAGTTGTTTCTGGTCCTGACAGAGTGACATAGGGGATGACAGAAGACTTTAAGGTCTTCCTTATCTACTCTGTTATTCCAGTCCCAGGCGCTTACAGTTTCAGCCACTAAAATTATTTGTTTTATTTTCCGAATTACCTTGGAAGGCCTCTGGAACATGCTTATCTGGGGAAGACAGCACAGCAACATCTCCCATTAACACATGTACCTGAATTAATTCAAGCAGATTAGCCATGCATTCTCAACCAGTTAGCTGTGTCACCTATGGGTAACCTAGGTGAACTGGTTCCTTAATGCCTGGTGAGATCGATGGTGGAGGAAGGGATTTCAAAGAGCGCTCTCATAGGGAGAGGGCCTTTTAAGCAGAGGGAAGCATGTCTCCTGCTTCAAGGCAGCAGGAAGATTTTTCTTAACGATACAAAAAATTCCAGATCTTTAAAATAATAATGGTTGCAGGCCATTAAATGTGATGGAGGTGATGAAAGGGGAATTTTAACATTATAGCTGAGAACTTTTTGAGGTCAGAGACTCCAATGGGATTCTGAAAACTTTGGACCCCTTCCCCAGAAAAAGAATTCATAAAACAGGCAAAATGTTTCTTTCCATTTCAAGGTGTTTTCAGGCCCCTGAAGCCCATTCTTGGGCCCAGGTTACAAATCTTTAGGCTAATGGAAAAGTTAAAGTTCTTAGGAATATGCCACTTTATAAGGATATTACTCATTTGGGAAGCAATTTGGACTTCCTTTCTCTGACTGTCAGATTGGCATAGTCATATTATTTCTTACATTAGCATTTTTCTTTATTAATACCTGATGCAAGGTGGACTATTGTTAAAACTTCTTAAATGAAAAGGAGCAGTAATTTCCAACATTTCACCAAGGGAAACACAAAAAAGTACTTTAAAGGTAATTTAATTATAGGATAAAAGATGTCTTTATATCAGAAACCTTGGTCTGGTCAAGGCAGGAACATTTGTTAGCAATTTACTTGTAATTTTTCTGACTTGAGAGATGGTTCCAGGTATTTCATTTGTTTGTTGTTTTTTCTTTCATTCTGAGTAAAATGGGACATGAGCCATTAAAGCCAGATAACCAAGAATTTAAACCAGTTCTTACAAATAGGCAAGAGAGGAAAAAGCTGACATTAGTGTTTTTGAAGCCATTTAAACATGGTGATTTTGTTCCTCCAAGTATATTATATTTGATTCATAATATTGCTTTCTTATCCATTTACTCATAATGGGCATTTTTGAAATCAACATTAGCCAAGAAGATCAATTGCTTGAAAATGGAATGGAAGAGACTTCCTATCTTACTTCTAGGTAAGAGTAGAATTGTGAGGTATCTAAGATGTGGAGATTTTTGAACCTGTGGAGATTTTGGAATGTTGAGAGGGGATGCACCTTTGAGCTTGGGGACCTTTTTTCTGGAGAATTGACTTATTGATATCATTTTCTTGGTGAATTACATAAATAAACTTGTGTTGCAGCAGGTCAGTTGGTAGATAGAGTGAAGAACATCAAATAGAGCAGAGATTAGAGTAGGCTCTTTGGAGCTCTGGTGGTGTAGTGTGTTACACCCTTGACTGTTAACCACAAGGACAGCAGTTCAAAACTGCCAGCTGAGGCTTTCCACTCTGATACAATTTAGATTCATGGAAACCCACAAGGTCACTTGTCCCCTGCCCTGGAGGGCCTCCATGAGTTGGGATGGGCTAAATGGCAATGAGTTTGGGTTGAAAGTAAGCAGAGATGGTGCTACATTACAATGTTAGAATTCACTGAATTTTGCAGAAACATGTTTCCTCTGTTACCATATATTCTTGAAGTAGCAAGAAGGGACCAGATACTGTTCATTCTCATTTGAGGGACTAAGGAAGCAGGAGTGAGGGAAATGGAGAAGCTTAGTTTCCAGAAAATTAGTTTGATGGGAAGGAATTCCATCACTGATGTTCGTATATCTCATCATGATTTTTTTTTTTTGGTGGTTACTATTTTTTTATAATCTAGATTATAAAAGAGCTCAGTTTCAAAATGCTGTGGTAGCCTATTTTTTAAGTTTAACTAATAACATAGATGAGCTACCATGAAGGAGGGCTCAAAATAGGAAACCTAATTGTGTAATTGAGACAAAAAGGGATATCCTGGAAATAATATTATGTTAAGTAGTAAGTTTTAGAACTTCTAATTATACTTGTCTTTCCCTCCCCTAATTACTAATTTTAGAAAATGTTTCTTTCAATTTAAGAGTTACCCTTAAATTTGTCTACTGAAACTATGTTAGAAGCCACATTATTTCCATTCCAGTTGAAATTATATGGTATTAAACCTGTATTATTCCGGGTTCTGTAGACTTTGGCAGAAATATTGGGATTGAAGGCATTGGTGCTTCAGTGATTTTCAGAGCCTGAGACTTTCTTGTGATTTGGGCTAGCTGTCGTTGGTGCCTTGGGTTGGCCCGACCCTATGTACAACAGAAGGACTCATCGGCAGGTCCCGTGCCATCCTCACTACCATTGCTCAGTTCCAGCTCTTTGGTGCAGCCACTGTGAAAACACGTCTCACTACAGGAGTATTCTTTTTTCACCCACCCTCTATTTTGATGATGAACTCCTCCAGGACCCAGTCCTTCCTGGATAGCATGCCCGAAGTATGTGAGACGACCCTTCACCATCCTTATTTCTAAGGAGTATTGCGGCGGTACTTCTTCCAAGACAGATGGCCCCATTATTCTGGCAGTTTCCCTTGAGACATTTAATATTTCTTCATAATTCAAGTGCACAAGTTCTTCCCTGGTCCATCTTATTCATTGAATAGGCTTTGCCTGTGTATGAGCTTCATAGTTTTATCCAACTGAAAATATCCTATATTTTATTCCAGGTCAGCTAGGAAGCAGAAATGATAAGCAACTTAACTGGCATAGGGGGCTAGTAAGCTAGATTCTAGTTAGAAATTAAGTAAAGGGGGTGATTTTAAATTTCAATCACAGAATATGAACAAATTCATGACTTCTAAATAATGTACAAACCCTTATATTTTATTCCAGGAAATACTTTAAATATAGCCTGAAATGCTTGGTAATTGATGGCCTGTACTAAAATATTTTTGTTTTTGACCTTGAACAGAAAATTCTGACACCCTATAAGGAGAAATAGTTATACATCTTGGCCTGGCATAAAATGGAAATATTGGGCACCCTTCTTGAACTTAGAAGACACCAAAACATCAAACTCCATAGTCATTTTCATGGTTTTCATTAAATCTTTCCATAATTGAATTTTCCAGAGTTCTTTGGCATACAGCTTGTGACTTTGTCACGTCAATCTCTTTATTGGCTTATGAAAACAGTGTCAGTCTTATTCTTGTGCCATCCCTAGTATATATCTTGCATGGAACCACCTCTACTATTTCCTACCCTACAACAGAACTAATTCAGTCTTCAATTAGTATTTTCTTATCTACTTCATCAAGATAATATATAGGACACATATTGAGTTTACCACTGAATTCGGCAATATGTGATAGATGCCTTGGTTTGATACATGCTAGTTGGTGTAATGCAACAAACATCCACTAAAAGTTACTTTTAAGTTTTTAAGTTCAAGAGCTCTTTTTTACAGGCCATGTTTGGTAATGTATCAAATAATAATTTTTATATTTGTATTAGGGTAATATGAACCCTAGTGGTGCTTTTTAAAAGTTATTTAAAAAGATTAAAAAAATCATTTTATTGTGGGCTCATACATATCTTGTCACAATACATACATGTATCCATTGTGTGAAGCACATTTGTACATTTGTTACCATCATTGTTTTCAAAATATTTTATTTTTACTTGAGGCCTTTTCTATCAGCTTCTCATTTTTCCCCCTCCCTCTCTTAGGAACCCTTAATAGTTCACAAGTTATTATTTTTTCATGTCTCACACTGAGTGGAGCTTTTGGGTAAGCCTTCAACTGTTAACCATGAAGTTGGCAGCTCATACCCAGTCTCCACCTGTAGGAGAAAGAGAAGATAACTTGATCTCCTAAAAGACACAGTTTCCAAAACCCTATATTGGGTTTACTGGAGTCTGAATTGACTCTATGGCAGGGGCTTTGGATATCAAATTAGTATGGAGAAAATGTTCTAATATGGGTCATTTTGCACTGGCCTGAAACCCCAACTCATTCTAATATTAATTGAACTGAATTGAGACCTTCTTTATTGGTCTCCGCCTGGCCTGTGCCACTTAAATCCAGTCCAGTTTCTTCCACCAGAAGTACATGCTTATCAGTTGAGTTAGCCCAGTGGGACCCAGGAAAATGAAGGGAGGGAGACAAAAGGTAAGTAAATCAAAAGGAAGTTTGCTACAGGCCTCCAGCAGTCTGGATAGAAAAATGTATTTTTTGTTATTTTTACATTCCTAGACCTGGGCTCCAGATTTGATTTCCCTCTAACACAAAGTTAAAATCACAATCATTTACAAAATTATTAAGAGGATTTTAAAGGAACAGAGAACATAGGGTTTTTGGGGGGTTGTTTGCTTGACTTGAAATTGCTAATTGACCTAATCCAGAGGACTGAGGAAAACTTTCTATTGAGTCTTTATAAAAGCAGCTATTGTGTGATATTATGAACAACACCCTTGTGAAGAGTGGGACGATATGGTCAAATTGGTTGATACACTCACATCCAAAATTAAATAGTTGATTAGGTGTGAACCTTAAGAACACCATTGGCTGACTTTACCCAAAATGTCCACCGCTGCCAGTTCTTTGATGGAGTGGAGATAGCCAGTCACCTCTGTTCAAGAGGAAAGAAGATGAATTCATTCGATGATTGAATCCAGCACCTGATGACTCATGAGCCGCTGGGCAAAATTCTTATGACCACACAATGGTGGGCTGAAGCCTGGTTTCCTAACTCTGCAAATTAATCTTTTTTATGCACTCTGAGGATGAAAGAAGGTTTGGGGAAAACCAACCAGAGTCCTCTGTCCTTTCCAAAATCCAGGGACATAATTTAGCCTATTGTTAAGACTCCCCTGCCAAAGTTGAGTCTGGAGTAGCTTTTTCCATCCGTCTAAATTAAGCTAAATTTGATTTTCAGTTTACAGTCAGGAGCAATCTCGATTGCTGTCCACAGCTGCCCGTGTTCATAGTGTTGAAGGGAACAGCATATGGCTGCCTCCTGGGTGTGTGGACCTGGGACAGCCCTAGAGAGAGCTCCGAGGGAGGCAGAACAGAGGAAGCTGCCCTTAGAGAGTCTCTTGATTTGTTGCTTCCTAATT
The DNA here is from genome assembly GCA_004026705.1 of Nesogale talazaci. Taxonomy (NCBI): domain Eukaryota; kingdom Metazoa; phylum Chordata; class Mammalia; order Afrosoricida; family Tenrecidae; genus Nesogale; species Nesogale talazaci. Next base: position 21,796 of record PVJH01011622.1, on the reverse strand, counting down.
GTGCTCCTGGACAAAAAAGTCATAAAGAGACGGAATTTCAAAAAGTTGAAGTATATGTTTTAGTATACTGAACATAAAAAGGTGTCCTGTTAAGGATCATTCTCTAGAGTGAACAAAGCCTCTCAATATTGTATTACGTTGTGTAAGAAAATCCACATCCTCACTCCTGTACCAGGAGGTAGCATTGTGATAGATGGAGAAGAGACTGAAATTCTCAAAGATTCCCTCTAATGGGGATCCACAGTCAGTGTGCGTGGAAGCAGCAGTCAAGACAGCAAATGGTGTATCACATGGGCTACATCTGCTTCACAAGACCTCTTTCAAATATTGTACAGCACAGACGTGACTTTGAGGACACAGGGTGTGCCTGATCCCAGCCACAGTATTCTCAGTCACCTCATATGTTGGACGTTGAATAAGGAAGACTAAAGAAGAATTGAGGCATTTGAATTACTTTATTGGCCGAGAGTACTAAAAGTCCCCCAGACTGCCAAGAGAACAACAAACACATCTCTCTCGGAAGAAGCACATTCAGACTGCTCCTGAGAGGTAAGGAGATGGTGAGGCTTCATCTCCTGTACTTCGGACATGATCCCAGGAGAGATCTGTTGAGGGGAGGAGGACGTCCTGCTTGGTCAAATCGAAGGACAGTGAAGAGGAAGTCTCTTGACGACATAGATTGGCCTGGTGACCGCCTCGACAGACTCAGGCGTAAGAAGAGTTGTGAGCACCAGGCGGTGCTTCAGGGTCGCTTATGAGACGGAACTGGCTTGATGATAGCTTGGCTAATTTTTGCAAGTGTAGATTTTCAGGCCCAGATTTACCTCAGCTCTGTGAGGTTTGGGGAGAAAGCAAAAATCCTACTCTTTCCTGACCCAAACTAGACGCCAACTTTATGATATTGTTACTGTTGTTGTTTTGGTACATGCTGAAGCATTTCAGTTATTTCCAGTAACATCTTTCTTTGGGCAGAATCCAGTTGTCTGTTCAGAGGTGACCCTGATAGCCATTCAGGTGTAGAGGGGAATAGCAAGAGAAATCCCCACCAGGCTTACTACACCAATTATCTCCCAATTCAGACTGTAGCTAATTCTCATAGATGCCCCAGCCAGCTGAGGAAATAGATTGCATTGTGTCAGCTGATGTTGTTCCAGTGGTTTTGACTGTACACAAATCCTGTTTCTGACGCTGGGTAGTGTTGTCAAACCATGTGATGCAATGATGATGATTCATTTTATCAGTTGAAATTTAATACTAATGTTACCAGTTCTTTCTATGAATTTTTTGATACTGAAATTCTTTAAATCTCACTTTGTGATGGTTAATCTGGAAATCTTTACTTTTTTTTTCTTTTGCGGGAATTTTTTAAGTAGTATTTTTGGTTTAAAGGCACAAGCCAAGGATTCATTGTAACTCCTTCTTTTCTCCCTTTCTTAAACTAATTTGTTACAGCTAGATTAGCTTTTTTTCTCCTAGATAGGCTACTGATTTTGTAACTTGTACTGATTCTTTGTAAAGTATTTGAACAGTAAGCCTGTTTGGAAGCTGTTAATTAAGGAGATTTGGATTTGTTAAGTTTTTTATTCTTCTAGGATGATACCAGTTACCGTTTATATTGTATATCACAGATAACTAAAAACATACGTACACCATTTTCACTGTCACAGTAATTCCACTTGATAAGTTAGTGTCACTTGATTATTTTTTACATTAGGAACAAAAGGAGAATCTTCTAGAGAAGTAAATGATTTATTTGAGGGACTCCAAACTGGGACTCAAACGCTAAGCCCAATGCCTGTGTTCTTTTTATCACATGTGCAATCAGGCAAGCGGAACTTCTCATTTGTTCCCTGTCACCATAGCCTAACACCTGCCACATTGTGACCTTGCTACCTCCTCACACCACCCCTTCCTGCCACCCACATCCTAGAACTCTGATAGCATAGCGAGGAGATGTGTTTGACTTTATCCTCCTTAGAAATGTGTAGGTGATCATCAAAGGAACGCTTCACTTTAAGTGCCTTTTCTCTTCACTCAGTTGCACTTCTGCTCTCCATATAAATTTGTTTTCTTGCTATATCTATGGTTCCCCTTTTTCCCTCTGTCATTCCTCCTTTTGTATCCATACTCTTGTGTTCCTCTCCTCCTTTCTAGCCCAGGCTTTGTGAGTGCGGAGTGGTTAAAACCTATGTGCCTCAGGAGCAAAAACCGAATCTTGCTATGTTCTAGCCGTATACCCGCTCTATCTGCAGGCATTCTCTCCTCGTAAATCGAGACTGAATTTCTCTCAGTCCAAATCAGGCCCGCAAAACCCAGCCTGGGTTGACTGACCGTAGGTGCACCAACCTGCCAACGGGTGTGGGAAGAATGACCGGACGACACACTGGCAGAAACTTAACCCCGCTCCTAAGAAGAAACAAGGCGGGTGTGCGCATGGGCAGAGCTACCGAATTTCTTGAAAGGCGGCCTGCTGCCTTGCTTCGGATGTGTGTTGCTCCCTGTAGTCCCCTGCCACCGAGTCCCTTTAAGCTCATGGTCCCCCTTTGTAGGATTTCTGGTTTTGTAAATCTTTACGGGAGCAGACAGCCTGATCTTTCTCCCGAGGCCGGTTGGGTGTTAACTGCCTTCGAGGCTAGCAGCCCAACAGCGGACCCACGGCGCCACCAGGCTCTTGAAATAGCCGAGTACACATTCACAGGCCCGCCCCTTCCAGAGTTTCATCTCAATGACTCAGTATGCACACCGTTTATAAATCCAGGTCTGTTCTGATTTCATTACCTAAGTTCAATAACTGGACCACTTTTCAGACAATCTGAGGTTCTTAAAAAAAAACCTTAAAGCAGTTGGTGGATGTGAGGAATTAGCCCTGACTATAATACCAACATCCTGTGTGTTTCTGGCAAGTCACTGAACCTCTCTGGGTCTTCGAATTTTTAAAATATATATCCAGGTGATCCCCAGGTTACGAATAGTGTGTCTTTAATTCGAATTTTCAGGTAGACCGGAGCAGCTGCACTCGATTCTTACTCAGCCACTTTGTTGTCAGTGATTTGAAAGTTGCCCGTGCAGCAAATGTAGATCCTTGTGAGGCATTCGGTATATGTGGGTAGATAGAGGTTGGTTCCGTCTTTTCAAAATGAGAGCAAATTTACATTCTAACTAAGGGCAAGTTGGTGTTGTCAGTAAATTGCATGTTTGCAATCCAGGGATGTACTATGTTATTCTATCTTATAAAAAAATTGAAACTTGGGTTAGATGATTTTGAAAATCCTTTCAAATTCAATTCAGGAAAATTCAGATGAGTGTCTTGAATATTTGCAGTGTGATGTCTGCATAATCCTTATTTTCAAAGGGATAGAGATGCAGATGTGATTTAATCACCAATTGATTATAATTTATAGTCACTTATAATTTAGCCCTAAATTTCCTATTCTGTGATTGCCGTTCTTTTCAATATCATTAATTTTCAAGCTTATGTTTCTCCAAAGGAAAGGAAATCATCAGATATTTAGAAAAGCAATTTTTGGCAGTAGGAGAAGGAGGTAGATTTTAGCAGAACATTTGTAGTGATTGATGGTAGATATAAGATGAACCTATCGGGGTACTATATCACATTCAGAATGAATTAGTTTTAAGTAAAGTAACCCCTTATGAAAACTACTGAAATGCACTTGTCTAGTATGTATAAAACACATTGTTAGTGAATATTCTTACTAGCTATTCTATTTCTTTCAAAAAAGATAAACTGGAGAAGATTTAATTAATTTTGATCTTGAAAGTTACTCATTTAAAAGTATTTTGATGTGAACATTTTTTTTGATGGCACCAAAGTTTCCTTGGTAGGTAAAAGAACATCTTGGCTATTTAACAAATAATAGGATTGATGACCAAGTCCTTCCTGTTGCTTCCGCCTCTGTTCAGTCGATAGCTGTTATCTGGCCAGATCAATGATAGAAATATGATGAACATCTGGAAACTAGATTGTAACTGGTCAGCTTCTCATTCCTGGATTCCTGGCAGAGTCGATTTCTGACTTCCTGGAAGATGTATAGGAGTCTGTGGGCAGTGCAAATGTTTAACACAATCCACTGCTCACCGGAAGGTTGCTGGTTCAAATACACCCAGAAACCCCTCAGAAGAAAGACCTGAAGATATAATTCTGAAGACACAGCAATTGAAAATTTCTCTGTGGAGCACAGGTCAACTTTGATAACCATGCGGCTTCCATGAGCTAGAATGGAGTTGTTGGTGCTTGGTGGTGTAGAAGTTGTGTGGTGAACTGATCCCCAAGGACCTGCATGTTCTGTTATAATGTTTGTATTTCAGATACCAGCACCCTCATTTGAAGTGCAAAGCTTTCAGCAGAGCTTCCAGACTAAGTACAGACTACAAAGAAGGACTAGACTGTCTATTTTGGAGAAATTAATTCACAGAAACATGAAAACATTGTCAGATATTGTAAAACTCATAAAAAAGAGATGAGATGTTTGTTGAATAAATCAAATATATGTTTTCTCTTTGTAGTATCTTGATGGTTACCAAGTATTAACATGAGTGTGTGGCTGTTAATTGAAAGTGTGGAGGAGTGAGCCTACCCACAGGCATCTTGGGAGAAAAGTCTGAAGACCTCTTTCTGGGCTTCCCAAGGAGCACAATTCTGCTTTGACACACATGAGGTCACCACAAGTCAGAGCTGACTTGAACACTTGTTTACACCGATTCTTTTCTCCTCCTTTTCCTCTTTCTTCTTCCTCCTCTCCCTCTCCTTCTTCTCCTTCTTAGGATAAGTTGGGCTTAGCTTCTATTTACCAGACATACCACTTCATTATCGTTCCCAAATGTGTAGATGAATTTCTTTTTTTACTTCCACAGAATTAAGTAAATAAGTGAAGTTTCACAAAAGCAAATTTTGTAATTCCAAAGAGTGATTTTTCTATAGAGGTAACATGAGTCATAAAAAAGCATGGACTTTGCATCTAGACTGCCCTGAATTTGAATCTGACTTTTCTGCTCCTGTACTGAATTGTAGTTTTGGGAATCCACAGGGCAGTTCTAGCCTGTACTAGAGGGTCGCCATCATGGGCATTGGCACAGTGCCAGTGAATTTGTTTTATTTTAGCAAGATAACATGTAAAATTACCACATGACATGAACCTAAAGGAGAGGAAATACAAGCTGATTTGGAAAACATGAACATATTTTTTTCAGGCTAAGGGGAGATACCTGATTAACAATGTGTGTATTATATAATGAAGGAAATAAATTATTTTGGGGGACCTTCTGCATGGAATCCTAAAAGTTCCTCATAGTAATAGTAGGTAAATTTGCTAGTCTTCTTTGATATATACTGGAAGAGATCTAATTTAGTTCAGTTTGGCAGATATTTGTTGAGCGCTTCTATAGTGGCATGCCTCCAAGGTGTAATCATGGTTAAACTCTCCACTGCTGACTGAAAACTGGGCAGTTTGGACTCACCCAGCAACTTCAGAGAAGAAAAGCCCTATAAAACAGTTCTACTGTGAGGTCACTATGAGTCAAACTTGGCATTCTGGCACAGAATAATGACTGTGTACTGGGTCCTTTACCAGGTGCCCAAGACACAGTATGGTAAAGACAAGTGCATTTCTTGCCCCCCACAGAGAGTAAAGGTATTAAAAAGTAGTTCTAGATGTGATATATGTAATGAAAGAAGACACACAAAATGATTTGAAAAATGTGAGATGAACTATGCTACCTACTTTGGAAATAATGCACCTTACGTGCAAAATTGATACTATGAAGAGATGTTGAGATTATGAGAGTTGTGTAAATTGGAGATTAAAAAGCAAATTATCTTGAAGCCCAAGAACAAAATACCTAGTCTGTGTGATCCAAGGATTATGCAAAAAAAAAAAACAACTTACTTTGTCTTTATAAACTACTCGTTGAAATATTATGTTCAGCTCCTTATGTCATCTTCTTTCCATTCACTTTAGTTGTCCTATATTCAAGAGTGAGTTTTAGTCTCTTCTGACATATCCTTTGGTCTTTCTTCCTATTCACTCTTTTTACGGACCTGTGATTTCTTCATGTATGATGAGCTTGATGCCATCCCACAACTCATTGACTGTTTGGTCTTTAGTACTCAAAAAATCAAATGTACTTTTAAAATCTTTTCATTGGGTGCTCTTTCAGATATTATAGCAATTCATAATTGAATTAGATCAAGCATAATTGTGCAATTTCTGCAACCATCATTTTTCAAACATTTTTTCCTTGAACTCTCTATCAGTTCCCCTGTATCCTCTCTCTCCACCACCCTCCCCCCAGGAATCCTTATTATAATATATTATTATCTATATAATGCTTTTTCATTTCATACACCATCCAATGTATCCGTTCACCTACAATTCTGTAATTCATTCCCCTTAAATGGCATTATACAGTCATCATTGGTATCAGTTTTTCATACCCCCACTTCACTCCCACCCTGCACTCCTCCTTTCCCATTCCATTAGGGAACTGGTATTCCATTACTATTTCTGAAGGGTTTATCCATCTTGGATTTCATGCATTGAACCATCTTAATTATACAAATGAACATGCACGGGTCTCACAGGTTTAGTGAAGTGAAACTAAGATTATAATAGTAAAGGGAGGAAATATTAAAGAACTGGAGGATAGTTATGTGTTTCATCAGTGCTATATTATATCCAGAATATGTCATCCTACCCATGTGGACCTTCTGTGAGGGACTATCCAATTATCTTACAGGTGGGTTTGGGGTCGCCACTCACTTTGTCTATGCTCCTTCATGTCAATCTGATGGCTTGTTTTTGAATTTCTGATACTTATTCTTGTGGACACCTCATGGTCATGGTGTGTTTTTTCCATGTGGGCTTTGTTGCTTCTGAGCTTTATGGCTGCTTGTTTAGCTGCAAGCCTTTAAGACCCCAGAAGCTATATCTTTTAATAGTGGGGTGCCATCAGCATTCTTCATCATATGTACTTCTGGACCCACATCAAATGTATTTTTGAGGTGGTCTTTAAAATCAGTTGGCATATTCAAGGTTGTTTATTAGTTTTTGTGGACTTTAATTGTTTTCAACTTCAACTTGATTTGCTTATGGACATTGATGGCCTATTCTGGTGTCAAGCCTGTGGCCTTCTTCTTCTGTCTGATAATCTTAAGCTTTGTGGTTTCTTTCTACAGATGTAGTCCATTTTATTTTTGTGTATTAGACCTGGTCAGGTCCCCATGTATAATTGCAATTTATGTTTTTGAAAAAAATACTTTCAATATATAAGTCAGTGCCCTTGCAAATTTTTCTCATATGATCTGTGGCATTGCTTTCAATAACTAGTCCATATTTTCCAGCTCTCGGCCCTTCTTCCATTGTGTCCCACTCTTGCATTCTAATTACTAGTAATTGCCATTGATGAACATCGTAATTGAGCGTTTGATGAACCTCAGACTGCAGAAGTTGGTAAAAATCTTCAATTTCTTCATCTTTAGCATTAGTGATCGATGTGTAAATTTGAGTAATAGTCATATTAACAGGCCTTTCTTGAAGGTAAATGGATATTATCCTATAACTGACAGTTTTGTACTTCCAAATACATCTTGAAATAGTCTTATGACACCGAATGTGATACCATTCCTCCCCAATTTGTCATTTCTAGCACATCATTTGGTTAATTCATAATGGCTAATACTAGTCCATTTCAACACAAAGACATCGATCTTTATGCATTACATTTCATTTTATAACTTCTACCATTCTTAGATTTATACTTCATAATTCCACATTCTAATTATTAGTGGATATCTATAACCATCTCTTCTCATTTTGAATCATGACACATCAGCAAATAACTGTCCTGAAAGCGTTCTTCCCTCCATGTCTCTCAAGGGTGACTTTTCTTTGAGAAGACACCATTTCTCTGGTCTGTTTTGAGTGTTTTCTAACATGAATAGCCCATTTTCTGTTAGACAGCATGCCACTGCTGTTCATAAAATTTTTATTGGCTAGATTTTTCTTCCTAGTCTGTCTTCATCTGGAAGCTCTGCTGGAACTTTTCCGCTCTGGGTGAACCCGTTAGAATGTGACAAACCAGTAGTTTTGCTTCCAGCATCACAGCAGCACACATACTGACAGAGAACCAGTGTCTCTCTGCAGGTAACAAGACACATCGCTTGGCACATTGGCTTCTACAGATTTGATCGTGCGCCACTCAAATTATTTTCAGCCATTAATGGTGGGCATCAAAAAGTTTGATACAGAGGAAGATGAGCTTTTGTGCTACAATGGATTATAATGAATATCATTGTCACGTGAAGTTGTGCTTCGTGTGATGACATCTATTAATAAATATTTATAAGCTGGCAGACATGAAGCAATTCATAGAGTCGATACTGTAAGCTTGATGAAGCCTTAGATGATTTATTTACTAGAGCAACCTTTCTGGGGAGGTTCTCTTAATACAGAATAACAATCCAAGAGTGAGTTCTTCTATCCTCACAATGAGCTTCCATAAACTAGAAATATTCTGTTTGAAAGGTAGGGCACAGAATGGTTAAAACTACTGTTGGACTCCATCCCTTCAATGCCTCCCTATATTCTTATGAACTTGAATGCAAAGGAGAATAGGAGTGTAGACTATTCAGCCAATCCACCTATCTTCAATATTAATTTTGCCAGTGTGTTAATTTCTAACATCAAGAATGCTGATTATCATTTTCTAATGTCACCCATCAGACCCAGTTTCTTACAGCTTTTGTAGTAACTAGAAACTCTTGTGTTTGGGGAGGTAGGAATTGCTTAAGGACTTAGGGCAGCTCCCTATGGCCTATGGCTTTTACATATGATTAGGATAGCGGTGTGGAACATGAACTTATTGGCAAGGGTCATGGTTCTGAACCTGGAACAATTTGCTCTGAAGAAATTTTTGATTGTCACAAGAGGAGCAGGCAATGCTGTGGGCATCTAGGAAGAGATCGGGGGTGGGACTGAACTTCTTAAAGTGCATGGGGACACTCTTCCCAACACAGTAGGAGTTAAGCACAACATACCACCTGGCTCCTCATAAGTCCCGAGCAGTAGCAACATCAATGTAACCCTCGTTTCAGTGAAACCATACTCATCCCCTCGTGGCTTTTTATGTTATTTATATGTGGGTGCATGTCTTGCCAAAGCCCTACCAGATAGTCATAGTGTGACTATGCACTTCAGCTAAAAAAGCGAGAGTGTATAAAATCAATTTGTCTAGAGTCTTAAAAAAAGTTTCCTTCAGGTTGGTCTCCAGTCCTGGCAGCCCCCAGTGTGTCCCAGTAGCATGTGCTCTGCCGGGTTCACAGCGCAGTGCCTTTTCAAGTAGGCTGTCGGGTCTTTGTTCTGAGGGGGGCTCTGTGTGACCTCGAACCGCCAACCTTTTAGTTAGCAGTCATTCACAGCTCCAGGATTCCTCAAGAGAAATCAGCTCTCTGTAAAACAAGGTCCAGATAAAGAAAGAAAGAACCTCCCCTGTCTGCCCCGCAGTGCTACTTTATTGTGAAAATGCCAGTCTCTGCTTTTTAAACCCTGGAACCAAGGAAATGAGCCTTAGCTTCACCACCACAGTTGGGGGCGCCAGTTCCTCCTCCCCCTTTTTGCTGGGTCGTCAGCGTGCCTAATTCATTACATGAAGGAAGGAAGGTATCCTCGCTAAAGGAGTGCGCGAAAACAACCGTCCGCTGCATCTCCGCTCATTGTCCATGGCACTCAAGGCCGTGGGTGGCTACATAATTACTGACATGTCTGCATGAAGGAATGCGGCCTGAAACACTCTAAACTTAGAAGCTATTCAGATCAGACCCGGTGGATGTTGTTTTTGGAGAGTGATAACTGTGGCATTCTCCAGGGCTTGTAAAACAAGTTCTGACATTGCCAACCACAGATTCCAGCTTTAATAGCGATCTGTTCAGTGTGTGAGCCTGGACCGGAGAACATTCGTTCTCCTTTTCACAAGTTGATTCCATTAATTATTATTTTTCAAATTGGGGTTTCACTTGGCTATAGGTAGGCAATTTTATAGAAAGAGGTAAAAATTTGGTCAGTCGGCAAGGGGGTGGGGGCTGAAGGTGGGAGGCAAAAATAGTAGACCAGTTTGCGATCTGTCGTATTTTTAGCATTCTAGGAGCCACACGTTGGAGTTAGTTTCCTCTCAGCTGCTTAAGTTACATGTCTATTTGGTGAACAAACTTTGTAGAAATAGCAAAATTTGTCCGTAAGGCACTTGTAAATGAACTATTGTCTTTCTCAATTCACATTTGTATGTATCAACAATATATATTTTCAAACTCTCAGCAAAAGTCTATATTCCAGCCTTGCCTACATTTTATATTCTTCTCAATAGAACATTAGAAAATAAAATAAAAGGCCTCTGCAGCATAGAGTATGCAGCTATTCCTCAGGAATAATTTGTTTTTCTTAGACCCACTTTATATGAATTCGCCAGGTATTTGGCAAGTATAAATTGATGTAAAGGAAAATTACAACCTTAGAACAGACTAACAAGCACCGCTTGCAGGAGTCACAATTACTACATCGTGGTGTTCTGAAGCTCTGGATAATTAACCAATTAACAGATTTCTTTTTATGAAAGTAAAGTCACTTCTATGACCCATGTCCCCCCCCCCACCTCTTTTTCCTGAATGAATACAATGTTCCTGTTGTCTGAGTAGCTACCTAAAATGGAACCAAGGTAGAAAAAATGTCTTCTAATCCTAGATTTGCTTTAGGAATTTAGGCTGTATGTACATTGCAGGAGAATCTTAAAGGTTTGCTCCATTCCAGGTACATTCAAGCTCAGTGTGTTTTAAATACCATAGCAGCAAAAGAAGCAAAGAATTATATTCTTATTAGGTTAAAAACCAGGGGTCTCTTGGTTCTAGCTATTATTCATCATCTTTGGTCAACACCAAAGTAATTGAGCAATAAGCTTGCTGCTCAAGAACTTTAGCCCCCTAGAGCAGCAGTTCTCAGCCTGTGAGGTCAAATGACCCTTTCACAAAAGTTGCCTGATCCATAACAGTAGCAAAATTGTAGTTATGAAGTACCAATGAAAATAATTTTATGGGGGCGGGGTCACCACATCATGAGGAACTGCATGAAAAGGTGGCAGCAAGAGGAAGGCTGAGAACCACTGGACTAGAAGTTGGGGAGGGGAGGGAAGGAAGGTGAAGCAATTGCAACGATCAGCATATAAACCACCCTCTACCCCCTCGCGGGTGGTGGGAATGAATGACAGGACTGTGGGGGAAGGGAGACAATCGTTAGTGTAAGATATGAAAATAGCAATGATTTGTAATTTACCATGGGGTCACAAGGATGGGAGGGGGAAGGAAGAAGGGAACCGATATCAAGGGGTCAAATAGAAATTACGTGTTTAGGAAATAATGATGACCATTATGTAACAACATTGTAAGAATATAAAATTACATTTATGTACATATGTACAAAGGCGTTTGATACAATTGAAGCATGGATCATTATAAAAACTGTAAGTGCCCCCAATAAAATGATCTTTTAGTAAACACACATACAAACTTTTCCCTCTAATTGACATGTAGCCAGTATTTATTCCCTTGCTTTTAAAATTTTGAACCTTCTCTCCTTGTTTTTGGCAAAAGAACAATCATTTAAGACACAAAAATGGATCCCTTTGACCCAAGGAAAAAAATAGATTTCGTCAACTTTTTCTTCTTACAGATTGCAAGACCTCTGCCATGTTGGGGTCTGAAGCAAAATACCATCACAAATAACCCACAGGAGAGATGCGCCCCATCTCTCCAGTCTCTCCTGGATTGAAAGCTTGCCTTTTTAAGCCAGGGGGTGCCATCAGGAGAATCCATTCACTCCAGCAGTCATGAGTGCTGTCTGTGGCTTGGTGTTGGGCAGCTGTGACTAAAGGTGAATGGAAGCAATTTTTTAAAAGAAGTAGCTGACAGATATATTGAGGTGGACCTGCTGTTTCCATGTGACATCACTTGGGCTCCATTTAAGTTGGGAGCCTGACAGGGCCTGATTCAGAGTGTCTAGGACTTAAGAGCCAATTTAAAATGGTTCTGTGCTGTACTGGGTTTTTTAAGGGGCCGGTGTTCAGGTTAAGCAAGTCAGCCAGTTTGTATCAGGCACCCACTGTGTACCTCTGACTGGGAAACTGAAGGCACGTTGGGAGTTAATCGGCTGCTCTTTTCCGATGACTATTTTCAGGATTTACTGAGTTTGAGTTTTGTCTCACTTTGTCTTTTCATAGTGCCACATCTTATTTAAACCACTAGATTTCCTACCATTTTCTATAAGACACCGAAGAACCATTAAGCCATGTCTCTGACTCCAAGCCCAAGGAGATGTTCAGAGAACAAGTCGTCGCAGACAATGCCGTGTGTCTGTGTATACATATTTTAGTAGAATACCTAAAGGAAGAGTGAATAAAGGGAAACCCATCAGCATAAGTCACAGCATAAGTTTTCTTAAGATAACAGGGCCTGATGACATTTTACTTAGAAACTGGACTAGATTTGACTATTGAATGAACAGTTCCACAGTCACACAGAGAAGCCTGGAGGACAGAGTGGAGGACGGGGCTCTCCTCACGCCCTTTGGGATTCTTCAGGTACCAGCAGAAGGAAGGGTCATTCTTCACCTTCAAGCTCATCAGAAAGTGAGAATTGACCAGATGTTGCCAAACTCATGTAAGCCCTGGCTTGCAGACAGTATTAACAAACAGGAATGAGTAGAAGAGATTTTTCAAAATCATTTTATTGGGGTCTCATGCACCTCCTATCACCATCCATCCATCCATCCATCCATTGTATGTCAAGCACATTTGTACATCTGTTGTCCTTCTCATAATGTTTTGGAAGAGATTTTTAAGGCAGATTTTTTTTCAGTATTCTTTTATAGGGGTAAAACCAAGACTTAGGCAGCTGAAGTTAAGTAGCCAAAGGTTGTACCAATACTAAGTAACATTTGTACTTTGAGGTTGTTGACTCCAGAGTCAGAATGATTATTCCGTTATCCAGAATGCCTTCAAGTGCTATTTATAGTATAATAATTAATATATGAATTCTTTTGCTGAAGGTGCTTTTATTTATATTAGTTTGGCTAGATGATATAAATTATATATAGTGTTTATTGCATAGGAATGGTTCTCTCCTTACATTCATAGTACTTTTTTCTTCAAGTATCTTTAAAAAATATCTTATTATGAATTGGGTGAAGGCTTACAGATCAGATCACCAGTTTTGCATTCAATAATTGTACATTTTTTCACTTCTTTAATTGCATTCCCTTTAATGTGATGTCAGTTATCCCATTTTATCCCTACGATGAAAGGCAGTTTACATACCATACAATCTGCTCATTTAGAGTGAGCATTTCTGTTTGGGGTTTTTTTTTTTTTTGGTATATTCACAGTGTCGTGCAGTGATTACCATTACTTATAATTTTAATGCATTGTTCTACCATTCCTATTGATTTCCTAGCCACTATTCATCCTAACCACCCCTAATCTGTTTTCTGTGTTCATAGGTTTGTCCATTTTGGACGTATCATCTAATGGGTTCACGCAACATTGTGGCCTTTTGAGGCTTACTTCTTTCATTTAGCACCGTATTTTCAAGGTTCATCCATGTTGAAGCATGTATATGTACCTGCTCTTGAATTCTTTTTATGACTGCATAATATTTGATTCAAGAGACAGAGTATATTTTATTTTCAGATCACTAGCTAATGGGCACTTGGATTGCTTCTGCCTTTTAGCTAATTTGAATAACATCACTCTAAATACTCACATCTGTGTTTCTGGGCAAACACATGTTTTCATTTCTCTTGCACATAGGAGGGGGGAAATGAACTTATAGAATATTAGGATTTTTGCCTGAACTTTTTGAAGCCCCCTGGCATACATAGGAGTAGATGTATTGGATCCTACAGTCACTTTCTGTGTAACCTTGAGGAACTGCCTGATTATTCTCCAAAGCGACCACATGATCTTACCTTCTCAGGAGCAGTGTATATTCCAGTTTCTCCACTTTTGTGCCAACACTTGTTGCTGTCTATTTTTTCCCTTCGCTCATTTAATTATCATGAACCCATGAATTAGCCAAAGAATACCCTTCCTGTTACGTTAAAGAGGAAAACTCCCAAGTCAGCAGATTGCTAGCATGCGATGCCTAGCATGTATGTGAGTAAAGCAAAAGTGGATGTGTGTGTGTGTGTGTGTGGGGGGGGGGAATAGATAACAAATCATCCAAAAGTAATTGAGAAGTTTTTGAATTGAAGGCCGATCTGTGTTGCCTGTAATAGAAGCTTGTGTTTCCACTACTCACGTATTAAAGATAATGAAAATAGAGCCAAGGAAATAAACGGAGCTATTTAGATAAATTAGTAAAATAAGCTAATTGGATTAAAAACCTGACTTAATTAAAGTCCTGTCTCTTTGGCTCCCAGGCCACTGCATAGTCTATTGCCTTTTGCCTTAGGAAATATATAAACGCATCTATGCCATTGGGACTCCGCTTTCTTAATTCCTTCATTCGTGCTGGCTGTCTGTTACAATAAACCTATCTCAATCCATATAGGACATTGGAAGGTCATTGAAGCTCAACCCTCACATTGGGGAGCTTCTGGTAGACTTTGTTCCACCCACTGCCCATAATGAAACTGAGGTGAGGACAGAAAACTTATGCAGGCAGGGTCTCCTGGTGACATTTCTTAGGTCAGATTGCTTGAGTTTGAGTTCTGGCCCTCCCGCTCACTATTTGACCTGTTGTGTAATTCTGTGTAATCTTGTTTTTAAAGAGCAAACAAGACTAGCCTCCACCTCCTAGCATTGCTTTGAGAATTAAGTTAGATAAATCTCTTAAAGAAGTTAGCAGAGGATCCTGGGGAAGCCGGCATAAATGTCGACAATTACATGGCAGAGCCTCGACTCGCTGAGGCCACTGAAAACATTGTAATCTGATATTTATAGAAAGTAAATTAATTATCCTTATTTTAAAATTAACTTCCGGAAAGGGACGGGCCTAGAAACCAGCTATTTTCGAACCCCTTGGGAGCATAGTAAAATGCTCTTTGTTAAGAGTGAAAACGTAACGACGTTAACTTTCCATCCTTTACAAATTATGAGCTAATTTTCTTTAAACAGCAACTTTGGGCAGAGACCAACCTGGAAATTTCAACTCAACTTGACCTCACGTTACAAGCCCCCAAAGTGAGAAAACGTAACTAAAGCACCCTGCACGGCTGTCTCGTGAGGGGGCTTCAGAAAGTTTGTGAAAAACTTCCATGACCTTTGAATTCCATTTTCCGTGAACTTTTTGAAGCCCCTTTGTATGTACCAGCTGTGCTGTTTTTTGACTACCTTTTAAAAATTTGCTTATGTATGAAGGTAAAATGCCACTGGATCTTTCTTGGACCCTCTGGATTCATGGTGTGTGGTGCAGGAGTAAATTGAGTCAGAAGACAGGACTGGCATTCTTTCCATTGCTGCTCTAGTTCGTGACCAGGGGCAGTGCTCTCAGGGGTCTCTAGGCTTCGGTTTCCTACTGGGATATGGGGACAGAGGGCATGGCGATTAATTTCTTAGTAAGGTTGCTATGAAGCCCAAGGGATACTCTGTGGAGAACAGCAGAAGACCCCGGTGCCAGCCTCTGTAAATAGTAGTCCAACCAGAGTGTGGTTGGTGCCCTGCTGCTGTGGCTGTGGCATTCTGTGCACCACACAATGAGATTTGGAGGCAGATGCAACAGTGAAGTTCATGAAGAAATTGGACATTTCCGTGTTCACATCGTATGATTCATGTCTACTGTCACTGCTGCTGTTCTCCAAAACCACTTTTAGAGCCTATCTTGGCAGCTGGGAGTATTTGGGATTCATTTCACACTAACTATAGGAGTGGAGCATTTTCCTGCAAATAGCTCCTGGGCCTGGGCCTCATTACTTTGGCATCCACTGATAGGGCAGTTGGACAAAGAGATGTCCTTTGAGAATTCCCATTTTATTTGGAAACCTTCAATTTGGAAAAACAAAGCAAAGTTCATCAGCACATTATGTTTGAAATAGCAAGTATGTATTATTTCCTAAGCCCATCCCTATATGTAGTTCTGTGAATACCAAGGGACACACACAAGGAACATGTGGCTTGCCCAGCCAGTGATGAGCACAGAAACTTCCCTCGTCCTCAAATAAGCCTGGCCTCCTTTCTCTGCTCCAGGTGGGCGGCTCGATCCTTAGGTCCCAGCCAGCCAGATTTGAATTTTGATGGGTTAAGTTGGTTTTTTTTCCCCCCTCAGCCCATTTTTAGTATGTTAATTCTGTTAAATTCATTTGGCTCTGGTGGAGAACCAAGTAAACTTGGCCGTTACGTGTAAGACTAAATTGAGAACATGGAGGTCTGGTTCGTATTTCATGCTGGCCAGTAGGTCAGGAGGATTTTCCTTGGGGGCAATTTACCAAAGGAGTTGTTTATCCCCTTTCTTTCCAATGCCTGTGACCATTTGGGGATAGCACAGACTCTTCCCTCCCATGGCACAGAACTAGCTCCAGTGAGACTGAAACGGACGGGGTCCACATGTCTCCCGGATTGATGTATTTTGGGTCTTGCTCAGCAAAGATCCCTTGGCTTATAGGGCTGTCTCCCTGAGAAGTCATTTTTCCACACCAGCTGGGCTTTGCACGTTGGGCGGGGCCACACAGCGACATGCTATAACACTCAGTGAGCAGTTCCCCAGGACAGCGAGGAGCGTGCAGAAAAGACGCACTTGAGCCCCAGCAAGTGCTTCAGAGGGTTCTTCTTCCTTGAGTGCAGCTCCCATCCAGAGACTCCGTGCCCAGAATGCTTAATGGCTGTTCAAGTGCCTACAGAGTGCACACACTCTTCACCCGGCTACTGGGCCTCCGACAGCATCTGTTGGCTCACCTTATGCAAGGCTGTCCTCAAACAGGAATGTTTGCTTTTGCCGGAACAAACAGCGATGACCTTCAGCTTGAGTGTGTTTGCTCAAGTTGCCTCATTCTCATTTTCTTTCTTTTTATTGTGGTAACAGCTACATAATGTGACATTTGCCATTTTGATCACATTCAAGTACAGTGCAGTGGCACCCATCATACACTGTTTATAACCCCCACTACTATTTATCTCCCAAATGCCTCATCATCCCTAACCCAAACCACACACACTAAGCAATAACTTCCCATCCTCTGTTCCTCTCAACCCAGGATAATCTCTAGTCTCCTTTTGGGATCCTTTTGCTGGCTTTATGCAGGTGTTTATTCCAGAGACTTCCTGGGGGGTCCCTGGGGGCCTGGGGGGCGGCCAGTTGGACTGCTCACCACAAGGTCAGCAGGTTGAAACCACCAGTCACTCAGCCGGAGAAAGATGAAGCTTTCTACTCCTGTAAGATTTACAGGCACCGGAACTCACTGAGGCAGCTCTGTTCTGTCCTATAAGGTTGAAATTGCCTGGAGAGCAGTGAGCTTGGTGTTTTGGGTTGGAGAGATTTCATGGAAATGGAATCATGCATTGTGCCTGGCATATTTCATGTAGCTTAATGGTTTTAAGTTTCATCCACTTCATTCATGCCATAGCATATCCCAGAGTGCAATTATTTTTTTTTTGGTAAAATAATATTACATTAAAAAGTCCTACAAGCACAGTGGGGTAAGGACTGGGGAGCAAAGAGATGGTGGTTTGAACCCACAAGCCATTCAGTGGGAGAAAGATGAAGCAGTCTGCATCTAAAAAGAACTACAGCCTCAGGCACGCCAGGGAGCACTTCTACTCTATCCTAATGAGTAGCTCTGGGTTGAAATCAACTCAGTAGCAGTGGGTGGATTAGCACATGTGGAACAATATATACAACATTGTGCTTATTCAGCTGTTGATGGGCACTAGGGTTGTTTCCACCTTCTGCTAATGTGACTAGAACTGTGAACATTGGTATCCAAGTATCTGTTTGATTCCTGACTTTCAGTTCTTTGGGGTATATATGCAGGAGTGAAATTGCACAATTATATAGTAAATCTATATTGTGTCCATTACCATTCAGGTTCTCTTACCCAATATCTAGTTTTTAGTGCATATTCTCAGAGGCACATGCTGAATGTTTAACCAATAATATTTGTGAATATTTGTGGAGTGGAGAAGTCTGTTCTCTCCTTGTGTTGATTTCCATGCTATAAAGACTTTCACCATGGTCAGTGTCATACTACCAACATAGGACCCCTGAATGCAAACTTGAGAAAAATGAATTGTAGCTCATCATTGCTATTTTCAACATGCAAGCATAACAATTTGGAGAATCTGTATAATAGCAAAATGTAGCATAAAATGAAGAAGTAATGAATTTTATGCATTTATCACCCCTGTTTTTAATGTAACATTAAACATTATTAAAACACCCAGTATTTTAATAATCTACAACAAAACACTGAATTTATACAATTCACATTTTAGTAATGACAGTGTCTAACAATGGACTTGCAGAATTTCTTAAAAATGGTGCTGTCAAATGGGAGAGCAATACAGAAGGTATTGGTAAAAAACAAGGCCCTAGGAATTAACCAAATACCATTTGTTTCTTCAAACTAATACAGCCTTAGAAACATTTGTTATTCTATGCTGAGAAATTGGATGGTAACTATCTGGCCTTTTAGCTAGAAGAGATCCATATTAGTGTCCATTTCAAACCTAACAATATGGAAATTATTGAACAACATCACATGCCAGTAAAACTTTGCTGAAGATAATTAAAAAAAAATACTGTAGCAGTGCATCAACACAGGGCCCTGCCAGATAGTCACACTGCATCCAGAATGAGAAATATACTTGCTAATGTCAGCTGGGTCTTTTTTTTTTTGGCATCACTGCCCTCTGGTGGTCGTGGGAGCTACCCAGCCTTGCTCCCAGAGAGCTGCTGCTGGATTTGAACCGCCAAGCCAATAGGCCTCAGTCCCGCACTCAACCACTACGCCACCGGGACTCAGCCTGTCAGCTGGATCTTGATTGACAGTGGAGAACACCAGAAAGATGTCTACTGTGTTTTATTGGTTATGCAAATTATTTGGCTGTGTAGATCATGAAAAACTATGGGACTATAGCTTTGAGAAGAATGGGAATTTCAGAATACTTCATTGTGCTCGTGAAGAACATAGACTAAGAAGTAGTTGTTCATACAGAGAAGGGGGCTCCTACATGGCTTAAAATGCATTAGAGTTGTATCCATTCACTATATTTATTCTATCTACATGAAGATGGATTATATTAAGAGTTTAGCATCAGGATTGGAGGTAGACTCCTTAACAACCTGCTATGTGCAGATTACACAACTTCACTTGGAAAATGAAGAGGACTTGAGATACTTCAGACGAACATCAAAGAATGCAACAGTATGAATTGCACCCCGATATAAAGAAATGAAAACTCCCCACTGCTAGACGAATAAAGAACATCAAAGATAAATATAGTGAAGTTTGAAGTTTACAAGGATTTAATTTTATAGGGACCCACAATCAACATGCATGGAAACAGCAGCCAGGAAATCAAACTAAGTATTTCTTTTTCTTTTCCCATTCAATCATATTTAATATAATTGATTGGAATCTTCACATTGTATGATCACACATCTCACTTCTATCCTGTTTCCCATTTCCAATCCTCTTCCTTTCCCTATTCTTCCTCCCATCTTAACCTTATCACTGGGAAAATCCTGTCTTTTTTAATCTCAAATGGTTGAGTGATCTAAGGGGTGTGGATCTCTTTGCTGTTATAGTGTACTTTTTTTTTAAATATAGATTTTATTGGGGGCTCTTATCACATTCAATACATCACTTGTATCCAGCACACTCATATACATGTTGCCATACACATTTCCAAATATTTTCTTCTTGAGCCCTTGGCACAAGCTTCTCTTTGCCCCTTACCCCTAGTTCTTTCCAAACTAAGTGTTTCACTGGGTAAGTCTGCTGCAAAAGACATCTTTAAAGTGTGGAAGAGCACAAATGTCCCTTTGAGGGTTGTTATGTACCTGACGTGTTATTATTGTTGTTGTTAGGTTCCATGGAGTCTCAGCTTCAGCCCATAGCAACCTATGTACAACAAGACACTGCCTGGTCAGTCCTTTGCTGTTCTCACAATTGTTTGTACGATGGCTCTGTCAGTGCAGCCACTGTGTCAATCCAAATTGTTGCAGGTCTTCCTTTTTTGCTTCCCCCCCTCCCTCTCTATCTACTTTACCTGTCTTTCTCCAGAAACTTGTCTTTACTAACAATATGTCCAAAGTACTTGCGACAAAGTCTTGTCATTCACCCTTGCCTATAAGGAACATTCTGGCTCTATTTCTAAGGCGGATTTTTTTTGACAGTGCATGGCACATTCAGTGTTCTTTGCCAGCACCATGGTTCAAAGGCATCAATTCTTCCTGGGTCTTACTTATTTGATGTCCAACTGTCACTTGCATATGAGGCAATAGAAAATACTATGGCTTGGGTCAGGCGCACCTTAGTCCTCAAAGCAACACACTTGCTTTTCAGTACTTTGGAGAGGTTTGTGCTGCAGAATTAGCCATTGCAACGCAGCATGTGAAACCCTGGTTGCTGCTTCCATGAGCATTGATTGTGGATCCAAGCAGGATGAACTTGACAACTTCAATTCTTTTCTCCATGTATCGTGTTACCCACTGGTGTAGTTGTGTGGATTTTGGTTTTCATTACATTGAAATGTAATGCGTATTGATGGCTGCAATCCTTGATTTTCATTGGCAAATAATTCAAGTCCTCCTTACTTTCAGAAAGCATGGTTGTCTCATCGGCATTTTGACACATTGTTAATAAGCCTTCCTCTAATCCTGCTGCCACAATCTTCTGGATGGTATCCAGCTTCTTTGATGATTTGCTCAGCATATGGATTGAATAAGTACGGAGAGTGGATACAACCCTGACACACAGCCTTTCTGGTTTTAAAACATACCATACTCCCTTGTTGTTTGCACAATTACCTCTTTATCCTTGGACAAGTTCTTATGAGCACAAGGACGAGTTCTGGGATTCTCATTCTTCTCAATGACATTCATAGTTTGTTAAGACCCACACAGTCAAATGCCATAGCATAGTTAATAAATCACAAGTAAACATCTTTGTGCTTTTCTATATTTGAGCCACGATCCATCTGACATCAGCAATGATGTCCCTTGTTCCACGTCCTCTACGGTATCCAGCCTGCACCTGGGGCAGCGTCCTGCCCATTTACTTCCAGAAGCACTGTCGAATGATCTTCAGCAAAAGTTTGATTTCATGTGCTATCAATGATATTGTTCTATAATTTGAACATTCTGTTGGGTCACATTTCTGTGGAGTGACTACAAATATGGGACTCTATATGCCTTCATATTTTCTGGCAAAGGTAAGTGAATGCTTCCGGTGTTTTATCAGCTTGTGGAAACATTTCTATTGGCGTTCCATTCATTCTTGGAGCCTTGTTTGTGGGCAACTGTCTACTTCATTGGTTCTTGCTCATATGCTCCTTCTTGACAGGGTGAATGTCCACTAGTTCTTTTGGTGCAGTGACTCTGGCATAGCTCAAGTTATTTACAATGACCTCATACGATTGTGGAAAGTGGACAATGATTAAGGAAGACCAGAAAAGAATTTACAAGTTTAAATGAAGGTGTTGGCAAATAATACGGAAAGTTCCATGAGCTCCCAGGAGAGCAAACATGTTTGTCTGGAACAAATACAACTTGAATACTCCTTGCACGTAAGGACTGAAACTTCAT
>PVJH01011621.1:38324-68131 GCA_004026705.1 Nesogale talazaci | reverse complement strand
TTTTTAATGGAAAGGAAATAATTTGTTCTGAGATTAAAACAAAACAAAACAAAACATTGTCTTCTGACGCTGGAAATAACAATTTTAATTATGTAGACTAAATAGGGATTTTTACTTCAATTTGGCAGGGATTTGAAATAGAAGGTATTTGAGAATCACTATTAACATTCCAGATCTCTGCTGGAATATTACAAAGGCATTAGTCTAACCGTCACAAGCAAATTGGATGGCCCGCATCTTTCAAGTACGCAAATCAGCACAATGCGCTCCAGCAGTAAGACTTACCCCTCTTCAAAGAATTTCAAAAATGATGTCGTACTTACCTAAAATAGAAAGAGAGGTGACATTAGTGACATTCATCGTAGCTTAGACACATTGTGAAAAATGCATTCTGTAAGACATTCAGTGCATCTGTTCCCCTAATGACTGCCAGACCCGGTTTAAAGGCTTTTGTTGGTGACACAACAGGACAGATGGCAGTATCTTTCTTATGGCCCAAGT
Organism: Nesogale talazaci; assembly: GCA_004026705.1. Taxonomy (NCBI): domain Eukaryota; kingdom Metazoa; phylum Chordata; class Mammalia; order Afrosoricida; family Tenrecidae; genus Nesogale; species Nesogale talazaci. The sequence continues at coordinate 67,630 of PVJH01011621.1, read as the reverse complement.
TCACTCTGTGTCTACTTCATAGATATTTGCTCAATGCATTCTGAAAAAGGGGGTCCAACGATCAACTAGCCAAACACTATGATTAAGTAACCATAGCAAATGATATCTTTGGAGTGCTTACTGGCCTGCAAAATCCAAAGTAATTTGTTGTCTCTGTGTTGGATTACATGGTGGGCTGCTAACCTTCAAGGTCTGTAGTTTGAAATCAACCGGGGAAAAAGATGAAGTGTTCTGTTCCCTTCCTCTCTCCTAGAGGGTCACTTTGAGTCAGATTTGACTAGCAAGCAATTAGTTTGCTTTGGGGTTCAGTTTTTAATAGGAGAAATGGATGTAGGGTAAGTACTACTACTCTCTTCATTGTCAAGGTGAAGTAAGTGAGATTTCAACCCACTATCACAAAGCCCATTTCAACTCATAGTGACCCTTGTGGACACAGTAGAATTGCCTCCACTGGGCTCCTTAGCTGGGTTTTAAAGGAGTTCATTAACTTGTCCAAGGTCTCAGAGGAAGAGTAGGTAAGAGGCAGAGTTTCATAGAGATAAATGTTATTGACATTCAACCAAGGTGACTGCCATCAAGGTTTAAAGAAGTAATAGCAACTCCAAGATAAACAGCATTTCAATATATCCTTCAGGGATTAAAAAAAAAAGCACATCAAAGGACTATCATATCATCTTCCCCAGGAAGATGTTGCTATTGTTGGTGCTGTTGGAGGGTTCCAAGTAACAGTGACCCTGTACACAACAGGGGAAACATCGCCCAGCTCCCTGCCCCCTCTCACAAGGATCTAGAGGCCATTGTTGGAGCCACTGTGTCAATCCAGCTCACTGAGGGCTTTCCTAATTTTCACAGATCCTCTCCTTTATTTACCTGATCCCCGAGAGTACGACAGAAAATTCTCCAGCCCTAACCTGGCAGAACTCTCCCTCGACACCCCACTCTATTTCCATTTTAGACTCTGTTTGTCCTTCAGTAGGTTCTTCCCAGCTTAGAAACGGAGAGTATTGCAAGAGAGTAAGAGGAAAGTCCTGGGGGCCTACTTCAGAATTCAATCTGTAAAATCCCTGTGGATCACAGCACTTTGATCTGTTGTGCATGGAATTACAAAGCATTGGGGGCTGACCTAACTGTGGTGAACAATGCTAATACCATGTTCAAAATATCACTTCATTCATAAACTACTATTTTCTCAGTGTTAAGTAGGTACAGATCCCAAACCCGAGGCCAAACATGATAAGGGGACAAGAGGAAAGGAAAAGAAAATAGAGGAAAGAACTGTGAGGAAGGACCTTTAGACATGTATATATATAATATATATGTGTGCATGTATATATAGGCGTGTACATATGTATATATGTAAGTACAGTTATATATAAAATGGTAGGGAATAGATCTATGAATATATATTTCTCATAAAGTTTTATGGCAGCAGATGGACATTTGGGCTTCCACTCAGGTACTCTCTCAATGCAAGAACACTTTGTTCTACTAGCATGGCACTCTGAAATGCTCAGCACTCTGTGATGTTCCCTGGCATGGTCACTGAAGACAAAGCGGGTGCATAAGCAAATGTGATGAAGAAAGCTGATGGTACCTGGCTATCAAAATATACAGCATCTAGGGTCTTAAAAGCTTGAAGATAAACAAGCGGCCCTCTAGCTGAGAAGCAAAAACGTCCACATGGAAGAAGCACACCAGACTGTGATCATGAGGTGTTTATGGGATCAGGTTTCAGGTATCAAAAACCCAAAACAAACAAACAAATCATATCAATGTGAATGAGGGGAAAGGAAGAGTGGAGACCAAGAGCCCATCAGTTGTTAACTAGACACCTCCTATCAGAACATACCCAAGGAAGAGACGAGCAAGTCAGGGTGCAGGATAGTATCTATGAAACACAACCTTCCTCTAGTTCTTTAATACTCCCCCCCCCACACACACACACACAAACAATATCATCACACACACACACACACAATGTCATCACCCCAATTGTACCTTACAAATCTGGCTATACCAGAACATGTATACTGGTACAGATAAGAGCTTGCAACACAGGGGATCTAGGACAGATCAACCCCTCAAGAGCAATAGGGGAGCGGCAATATGATGAGCTGAAGGGAAGGGGGAAGATCAAGTAAGGGGGAACCAATCACAATAATTTATATATGATCCTCTCCTACGGGGACAGACAGCAGTAAAGTGGGTGAGGAGAGACGGCTGTCAGTGTAAGACATGAAAAAGATAAAAAGAAGAATAATCCATAAATTATCAAGGGTTCATGAGGGTGGGAGGATGAGGAGAGGGGAAAAAGTGAGGAGACGATACCAAGAGCTCAAGAAGAAAGAAAAAAGGTTTGAAAAGAATGATGGAAACATATGTACAAATGTGCTTCACACAATGGATATACGTATGGATTATGATAAGGGCGGTAAAAGTCCCTCAATAAAATAAAATTTTTTGAAACTATAGATACAGATCAGAAGAACAGCAGGTAATCTTTCTATGCTGAAAAGAGGATCAAGCCAATGTTGGTGAGGTCAGTATTCAGAGGATACTTCATTACCATACCTGGTACTATGCCTGTGGCAATTACGTAATTTCCTGTCAACTTGAGCTAAGGTGTGGAGTCTTGCCTGTCAATCAGGTGGCAGCTTGATGACCTTATCTGCAAGCATGACAGTGATAAATCGCTCACTTGACAGCCAGACCCACTCTCTCTACCTTTCCTTTCCTGCTGTTGAGACACTCAAAGAGCTGAAAGAGACACATGCCAGCGTTGAGATGCTTCCATTGTCTGGATCCACAAGCTCTTCTACCCACTGACAGGTGATCTTTCTGCAGTCAGCATCATTGCATGTGTTGGGTGAGTCGAAAGAGAAATCAATGGACTAGTATCAGACATATGGACTAATATTGGACTTGTGGACTTGATCTGAACTGAGCTGGGACATTTTCTCAATATACAATTGCTCTTTAAGATAAAATGCTTTCTTATATACATATAAGTGCCTATGGATTTGTTTCTCTAGTCAACTAAGACAATGCTTTTAGTACTGACATTGTGTGGTAAATTTATTTTAGTCTTGGGAAGACAAGACATTCAACAATTAAATGATACAACACAGCTTATAATTAAGTGAAATTACATGGTAGAGATATGAAATGTTACAGCAATTAAGAGAAACCAGATAGAGATGTTTCGATTGATGTTTGGAATTATAGTAATATGCTTTGGCTGGGTGGAAAATCATCAAGAGAACTTTTGAACTTCTGATCTGTGTTACACAATTAGGACATATTTGTAAAGTTCTCACCAGCATTCACTGGTAAGATCTAGAGTAAAAGAACACACCATAGAAATTTGACGATGAGTATGGGAGCTGCCTCCAAACAAAGTAATAGATTGAGAATGACCACTTGCGCAAGATGATGGTGGTAGAGGAAGGCCAGCGAGTAGGACCTGCCATGATTATTCTAATCTCTCCTATACAACACAGACTTATTGACAACAACCTCTAACACAAATGGCATTGTCTATTTTTAAAGAAACTTTGCTAAATATTACTATTAATTAATTTTATAGATAGATGTTCAGTTATTTTCTCAATATCTTCTTGGGTAGCATCAGGTCTTTGCCATGAAGGTACTCAGAATTCTTATAATCACATTATTTTCAAGTTGTTGTACTAAAGTCAGACCTCCTCACACTTCCACCCCCTTCAATGCCTGTTTGGGGACATTGGATTGATACATATTGATATTTAAGCCAGTGGTTGCTGACCTGTGGGTCACGACCCCTTTGGTGGTTCAATGCCCTTTCACATGGGTCACCCGATTCATAACAGTCGCAAAATTACAGCCATGAAGTAGCAATGAAAATAATGCTGTGGTTAGGGGGGTCACTACAACATGAGGAACTGTATTAAAGAGTTGTGACATTAGGAAAGTTGAAAATCATTGAACTAAGCCAATATCAGCTACCTGAAATGAAAATACCCAAGGTTTCAACCCTTGAGAGGTCTTTTTAAAATTTCCTCCTAAATTCAATAAGCAGGCACAAATCCTTTAGTTTATCATAAACATCGAGCACGGTGGCTCTTTGATATCTGTCAGTAAACAGTCTAACTAAAGGATCACTTCCTCTTTGAACTCTCACTGGTTCTACTCTCCACACACCTCTTAGTCTGAGTTACTCGACTCTTGGCTCTTCGCAATGCAATTGTTCCCTCCAGGTAGGAACTGCACCCCTCATTGCTGTATTACTAAATGTTGCCACTGTGCCTGGCGTATGCTAGATAGGTGATGAACTTGTTGAAATGACTCAATTGTTTCAAAAATTAATTACTCAAGCCAAAGGTCAATTCGACTCTTACTTACGCCCTTGGGCTTTTTCTCCAGCCCAGTATGGACAAGAGTGCTTCGAAGATATGCAGAAAATGGTATTCAAAGATAATGGAAGCTTTCCTTGAACTCTCTGAAGCCCCCTTGTATTGCTGCTGCCAGTGCTAGATGTCATAGAGTGGGTTCCAACTCATTGGGACCCTCTGCCCTACAGAAGGAAGCACTGGCTGAGTTTCTGGGACCCTAATTGTAAGGGAGTCCAGGGCCTTAATGTTCCCCTTGTAGAACAGCTGTTGCTCTTCAACTGATCTTGTGGTTGGCAGCTCCATGCTTAAGCCTGACACAACCAGGGCTCTTTTAGATACAAATTAAGAACAAATTACCTTAAGAAATACAGAGCACTCCTTATTGAGTAGGCATATTTTAAGCATCGTGTCACTTATCCCCACAATAATCCTGAGATGTAGGTAAAACTGGGACATGAGAAGCTTAAGCAAAAGCCCAGGAGCTCATATGGTTCAGTCTGGTAGACACACAGGACCAAGCACAGGTCATTTGTCTAAAGTCTCAATGCACCACTGCAATTCTCTACTTCATGTAATGAATTCATGAAATATCTACTGAATGCTAACTATGTAGCAAGAGGTTGTTTAAGCAAAGCATTAGAAACTAAAGCACTCTGGCCAACCTGAAGGTTACTTTTGAGTGGAAGAAAACAGGTGGTGCCTTACATACAAATGCACTGCATAATCTGCAAGAGGATGAATGCTTTGGAATACACTGAGACAACAGAGGCTGGGTCTGGTGGTCCAGAGGGAAGAGCATCGCCATGGTAACTAGGGCAGTTAGGGTGCCTTGTAGGGAAGGTGCATTTGAGCAATAACGTCAAGAAATTATACTTGTATCCTGATGAACTAGTAGAATTTGGGAGTATTGGCAGAAGACAGCACTTGAAGCAAAAGCTAAAGTTCTTGGTTATCTTTGAAAAATTCCTTTTTAGATAGCAAGGAAATGAATTGAAAGCTTCTTCTATCTGAGTTCACTTTGCACATGTTATCTCTCTTCTGCTGTTTTTATAGTTCCTTGACTATGATGATTCTCTTGACTCCACCCCCCCCCCCCCCCCCCCCCGCCCCAACTTGGAAGTGCTGACGAGAACATTTGTCAGGTTAGTGAGTCATTGATGGATTGCATGTCCCATGGGAACGCTTCAACAGATGAGAACTAAGACATGGTAAACCAATTATTGATTCAATCTGGCCAGGACTCTCCCATTCCCTACAGGTGCCAGTCAACCTGTTACTAGAAGCTCTGCCATTCTGAAGATTTGCAGCTGTCCTTTTTTGTGGTGGGGAGGCATCACTGCCCTCTGGTGGTCGTGGGAGCTAGCCAGACTTGCTGCTGCTAGATTTGAACTGCCAAGCCAGTGGACCGCAGTCCCGCCCTCAACCACTACGCTACCGGGGTCAGCCACAGCTGTCTTTTTTGCTGAACAACACAGACAGCAGCTGTGGTGGTGGTCCCAGGTCAGACCTGTGATGGAGATAGAGTTCTGGGCTGGATGGTCAGTGAGTAACCCTGTAATAAACGTCCTGGTGTATCCAGCCCATGGTCCCACCTGCTGTAACATACTCTCTCTCTTCAGTTACTGTTTCATGTAGTACACAAATACAGAAGACCTGAAGACTGACACCAGTTTCAGAATGGTATTACGGAAATGAGTTACTTAGACCACTGCTCTCCAGAAATTCAATTTGGTGAGGATTCACATCCCATCGACAGATACATGGTGTAAAATATGGTCAGTGTTACAGTTAAGAGCCCAGGGTCTATGAAGAGGCTCTGAATGATGCCTCCAGTATGTTGAGAGGCACTGACCTTTGAACTGAAGGTTAGAGGAGGAGCAGAAGAATGAGAAGGAGAGGATGAAGGATGAATGGAATACCTCCCTGTAGATAAGGTGAGACATTTCACAGGTGTGAGTGGCTGGGCACAAAAATAGGTCTTAGACCACCAGTTGATTATCGATGCCCATCCGTCCTTGAGGAGCGTGGATGGCGAAGTGGGCAGTACAGTGCAGTGCTCAGCATCTCCTCTGGCTACTCCATGGGGAAAGATGAGGCGGGCTCAATGCCCCCATCAAGATGTAATGTCTTTGAAAGCCACAGGCACAGTTCTACTCTGTCCTCGAGAGTTAGGGTCTCCAGGCCTCCGATATGAGTGCATGGCTGTGACTTTGGGGGCTGGGGACGCTGGCCCCATGGTACGGCTATTTGAAAGATTGACCAGATTGCGCTTTGCTCTCTTCTGGACACAGTTTCAAAGGACGACCAATGGGGAGAGTGAAACCCGAAGAGAGGAGAAGAAAACCATCACATAGGGCTGAGCCCCGGTGGCGTAGTGGTTGTGCGCGGGACTGCGGCCCACTGGGAGGGAGGTTCAATTCCAGCAGTGGGGCTGGACCTCCTACTCCCACCACCAGAGAGCAGTGATGCCCAAAAAAAAAAAAGAAAACCATCATATACTTTCAAATCCAATCACCCACAATAAAATGCAATGACACACGCATTCGCTGCTGTTTGCAAACATGCTAAAATTAAATATAAAAAGAAGGTCAGCACACACGCAGGGCTGTGAAATGTTTCAGATTTACTGATTGTTGTTTTCTCCACACATTGTTGGGAAGCAGCAAAAACATGAAGTATTGGGACTAGTTTTATATTCCAAAGCATATTGATGGTGGGGGCTGGGAGGAGACTATAGCTACGCATGCAGTTCTTGTAATAGAGATGGAAGCCGCAGATCATCAATCTAGTCTGAAAAGATATACATCGACAGCCTTGCATTCATGCACAGAGATTTCCTCTGACTGATCCTAGATTTAGATAAGGCTGCAACGCCTAATCTCTGCATCTCGGAAAAGTTGGAATCATCCTTGAGGTTACCTAATTTCCCAGCATGAAGAAGTCGTATCTGGTACTTGGGCCCGAAAGAGGCCTCAGAGTGGGCAATTAGCTTGTTGGGTACACAGTGTATTTTGTACCGCCTACCCCCATTACCACATCCATCTTCCCAGAGCAGGGCTGAGAAGAGTTGATGATGTCAAGGGCTTTCACAAGTTGAGATCTTGAAGCAGAACGTCTTGACCCCATTTATTTCTACTGTTTCTCAAGTGATCAATAGCTAGGAAAATATAAGACTCTCAGAGGTCTAAAAGGATTTGAGAGTTTCTGGAGGAACAGAAGGAGGCATGCTAAAATGTGAACAAGATTTCTGTTTTGAAGAGGTGAAGGAAGAAATAGAAAGAATCAGAATGATCACTTATTTAAAAATTTAGCACACAATGGGGCAACGGGCTATGGTTACATTGCTGGAGGATACATGAATACATTTGAATCTTGAAAATGGGAAAAAATAAAAGGGATAATCTGGAATCACCTTCAAAACTACACATAAGAGCAACTATAGAATCCTAACTTCACTGGTTATATTTTTATTTTAAAATCACACCCCCATTTTGTTATGGGGGTGGGGGGAAAGAGATAATAGAAAGGTACTGGGGACTGGAGAGTAAGTGAGAATCCCTTCCAGCTAGACTACTTGGGTCTAACCCAAATGACCCTCAGCACCCAGTGAGGATGCTGCTGACAACGGCAGTCAATACAGTTTCTGTGGCATAGATGAGGAAGTCGGGGGAGATGATTTGACGATCAAAAGGCAGACATTCTTACCTGTAGAGACTGACTTTCACCATTCTCTGACAATGACTTAAACATCAGTAAGGCAGATTAAGGTCCATTTTATGTGTCAGCTCTTTTCCAGGGCACTAACAGCGCATTGGGATAAGTTTACTGAGAGCCCAGTGGTTCAAACCTACCAGCAGTACCAAGGGAGACATACAGAGCAAAATGCATCCATAATGCTGTCACCCCCTTGGAAATCTCTGAGGGCACTTCAATCTGGCCTATGGGGTCGCCATGCACCGGAGTTGACATCACAATGTGTTTGTTCCTTTTAACTCTTTGTAAAGCCAGATGCAAAATGCTTTTGTTATCAACATCTTCTCAAGACTAGGGAGATGCCAATTATGCATCTGCACATTCTTCCTTTAAATCAGTAGCTACCAGTCATATCCTATTTAGACCACCTTCTTGCAACACAAGCTTTAAAAGCTTCTTCTGCCCAGCATGTATAGAGTATTGATCAGATAGGCTCAGGCAGGATCCCTTGCACTTCTTGAGATGGATTGAATCTGATAGCCCGCTAAAATTCCCATAGCTGCTCTGCAGGGATCCCTGGTCATGAGTCTCCATGCCCTGCCTGAGGAAGCTGAATAACTACTACTGAACTGCAACCAACTGCCAACCAAGACCATCTAGAAAACTAATAAAAGAGAGGGGGAAATAACAGGAAGGCATGATTGAGTAATTGCAGCCTTTCTTGGTTCTGGTCTACACTGAAATCATGGGTGATTGCAAACACAATGAATGTAACCTTTTCAATAACTAGCTATGTACAAAGACATTTTGTAATTTTATATCTTTTTTATCAACAACTCAAATATGGGCAATCATACTGTTGTCATTAAAAGAAAAAAAAGTTTGTTTCTATAGATCATGTCCCTAAAATTAAAGATAAAAGTTCAGCAAGCAAAATGGCAGAAGAATGAGGCTTGGCGGGATTAGCCATACATGGTCATCTCTTCACAAACTCTTGTCTATTGCACATCCAAACTGATGTGGGGCAGAGGCACAACACTTACTGAAATGCAAAAAGATGGGAAGTGCAAAGGTATACATAGGAGTATGACTATCACTTGTTTATATTTATTTACTTGCTAAATTGCCTCACCTGCACGTGCTAAAGAACTTCAGTCATCACAGTTTTTCCAAAATTTGTTCTACCTTCTCTGAGCTCAAGCAGCAGTGCTTCCAGGTCTCATTGATCAGTTACCAATAATTATACATTCCAACAAAATGGGCCTGAGTGCTCTCCCATCCCCTTGCTCCCGCATTCTTTGTCAAGTAGGAATGATCATGCATTGTGGGGATGAGCACCTTCTTTTCAATCCTACACACTCTAGCCTGGCCCAACTCATGTGATGTCTTGCCTGAACCACCAGTACTGCTTGCTTCAAATCCTGTCTCTTGAATATTCATCCTCCAGAATGCTCTGATTTGGTCACATCTCTATTTGGAACCCTTATGTGCTTTAAGAACAAATGTAAAGTTCTTCACAGGGTCCAGAATGTCTCCATATCCATGGCCTAGTCTTTATTCACAACTCGTCTTGTTATAGAAATATTTATTGTCCATACATCTCACATGTAATGTGGACAACTACCTTGTTCGCTCTGTTTTGCTATTCTGATCCACTTACAATGCCCATCCTTCTCTCAGTCCCTGCCCCACATGCATTCTTTTAGACTCAGCTGAACCCATACCTTCTCCAAGAAGCTTCTTACCATCTTTCTGTTCCCTCAGAACCCTTTGAGTATTGTTAATCATGGTGCTCACCACATGGTTTTGTTCACTTTCTTTTCATGAATTCTTTGGGTTAGAAGTGTCTTATTTATATTAAGAGACTTGAGTGTTTAGTGCTGTGCACGGAAATTAATATGCATGTTTGCATACCCATGCATGCACACTTTAGATGAGTAAGTGAAATGAATGAATGTCTTTCTCTAGAATGAATATGGGACTGAAAGTGCCATTCTTCATAATTCAAGGGTCCTACTGGGGACAGGGCCCTGGAAGCCACCCCAGCAAGTTTTTCAAAGAGGAAGATCACAGGTGAGAGTAGCCTGGCTGACATTGTAAGCTGAGAACTAGGGGAGAGGAGACTACTTGTATGAGGGGTTGGAGGCAAACCAATAAACAGCTGTTGGGACACATGTGTAACGTGAAGCTTGCTCACAACCCATCAAGGTCTTAGTTAAGTTGTTAAGCTCACAACAGGACTACAAGATTTTAGATTTCAGGGAAAGCAATCTAACATACAGCTTTGCAATCTCATTTGAAACACAGCCTAAAAAGAGGGACAAATGGACCCGAGAGTCTGCAGGTAGAGAGGAATGTACAAACTTAAGATACTGTCATGGCAAAGGATCAGGGCACAATCCATCAATCTCCAAAGGAGACCCAGACCCGACCCACCAATTCAATGCCATTGACGTCTCTAGAGAGGATGGTAATAGAGGCGACTTCTGTTAAGTTGATGGTCTTAGAAACCCAATGGAGAAGTTCTTCTCTGTTCCAGTGGGTCCCTGTGAATTGGAATAAACTCACTGGCAGTGAGAGAGTGGGTGAGAGGAAAAGCCAAAGTAAACCTTAGAGAATGTGGTATTGCTCAGAAAACCTTGGAGCTACTTTTGACCTGCAGGCGCATTTCTCCAATGGGCCTACGAGAGAACACCACAGCGAAGCAATGAATGAGCCACATCATGCCTGCCAACCTAGCATCAAGAATCAGAAAGTGATTTTGAAAAGTAGAGTTAACATAATCACAAAGAAAGGCTTCTGTTCTTGACCAGAGATGGACATGGACATATTCCCTCAAACAGATGCCAAACCTTTATCTATTGTCATATCACGTTTCCTCTCTCATTTGCTATATTTCAAATTCAGTCTGAAGTATAACTGCCAATAAATAAAAATCCTTTTTTTACCTTTATGGTTCATATTTTTGGTGATTTCCAGACAATTATATGTAGTCAATATCTTCTATGAAGAAATCACTTAGTACTACAAATATATATACACATGGGATACACTGGTCTACAGAGATACAGAGGCCTAGACTGCTATCAGGTAAGACAAACAGACACTGTGTCTCATGTACTTCACAAGCACTTTCCCCTTTACATATTGAAGGCTGGTGGCTGGCTGGCTGGCAGTGTGTGGCTTGTCTCCAACAGCAGATTTGTCAATGGATGGGTTTCACTTTGCACACTTTGGGTTCAGTTGTTCAACTGGTGACAAATCCTTAGATTAGTAACTGGTTGAGCAACTGTAACCAAAGAGTACAGGTCTATTAGTGGTGGTCAGCAGGTCTCTGTCCTCTGCTCTGTCTCTCCTCTTCAGGGTTTGTATGAGTGACTTGAAACAAGAGAACAGGCATCCCATGAGAATTCACCACACAGCAAATCTACATTTGCTACAGGGTATGGAGTGGGGGAAACAGGCAGTTAACATGTGTGGGTAATACTAAATTGGGAAATGAAAGACAGAGAGAGACAGAGGGAGACAGAGACAACACAAACACAGAATATTACACAAGAGGAAATTTGACACATAACTAGAACTCTGCCAATGAGGTCAACCTGCATGCCCATACCACCATGGAATACACAGCTGGGATGTCACACAAATGTAGTCAACCTCATACAATATGATTTAGACAACAATTTCAAAGGCCTTATTTAGTAACACAAGCAAGAAAGTATTTTTTTAATTCCTGGTTATTTTTGCTTTATTAATTTATAAATGGAGGATTTTATGCCCCAAGGTCTAAGCCACTCCCTTATAATAATTTGGATACTTTGGGAAACTCATTCTTTAAGCCCCAAATGTTTATTTACTGTGATTAACATAGTAGGTTTAATTGTGAGCTATTTTCTATAGAATTTATTTCTTCCCTTGCTCACCTAATGTTTCTGTCACAGAGAAACCTCTCTATCTGGGTGCACCTCGCTCTCATCCCATATGGATCAAGAACTTGAAGAATTACTAGTACAAGAATATGGAAACCAACTGTACTGAAGGCAGGTTGTTCCCATGGAGAATTCACCTTTTCCACTCAGGTGCATTGCTTCATCTCAGAAACCCAATGAGATGAACTGATCAGTTTTCTGTGGTGTTCAAGCAACATCTCCCCCCACCTCTTTTGTAATGGATCAGCAATCAATATTCATATGGTGACTGCACAGTTTATGAGCAAGGCATCCAGTGGGTTTCAGTGAAGGGCCTCAGGTTTTAGACTAATTGACAAGCAACCCAGAGTTTTAAATAAGGATCATAAATCAATTTACATGCAAGACAGGGAACATGCAACTTGGGCATTGCACCCTTTGTTTTTTCAGCAGAAAAAAAATATATATATATATATATCCATCCCTCCATTTGATTTATTTTAATTTTTAAAACTGGAGACCTGAAATATAAATATTCCAACGCCAGATATAAGTCCAGGCTGTTTAAAACCAGCCTTCCCTTATTTACAAAAGGCAGTTTTTACAAGTCAACTATCAAGAATAAACACAAAGAGAAATGGAAACTTTTTTTTTCCATTTGTAGCAATTCGCCAGAGTAAACTGGCTGGATATTGAGCACAGCTGTTTCTGTGAGAGACATTTCCTCCTTTTGGAGTTCAATCTTGACGGTGCTCTTGTGGCAGGAGTGCAGCAGATGAAAGACTCTGCTGTGCTTCATCAGAGGAGCCACAAGACACAGTGGCCTCAGCAGGCTTCCTTTGCCTTGGTAACCGACCTGTTCTCTGGATCCTCCTGATGGCGCAGTGTCCCTCATTTGCCGTGCCAAGTGCTACATGTGCCAGGCCCTTGTTTGTCATCTCCCTTAGGCTAAGAAAGATGCAGTTCCAGAAGAGAGGCAGTTCTGAGGATAACTTTGAAAATAAGAAGTGAAATCTTGACTACAAACCTAGGAAAGTGTCTCTTATTCCCTACCCCTCTCATTCTTGATCAGCTGCTCAAGTCTGTTCCACCCCCCGCCCCGCCCCCCTCCCCGCCCAAGTGAATTATTTAGCAAGAGAAACCACAGCAGCCTTTCTGCCAGTACATGTATCTTCTTGCACACTTAGTTTTTCCCGGTAGTAACAATACAATTAGATGTCTTTGTACCATACTTCAATATGTCAAAGACATTTCCTGCTAATTTGTTTCGAATCTATCTGGGTCACTAAACCCTGGTCGTGCTACTGAGTAAGCATTCAGTATTCAACATGAGCATTCTAGGTCAACAGTTCAAACCTACAAGCTATCCTGAAGAAGCAAGATGAGGCTGTAAAGATTTACAGGTCTCTAGGAGCAGAGATGAACTCCATGGCCAAGGCTTTAGTTTCCTACTTTAGGACTTAATTCTGCACCTGGAACCTAGCACTGCACATGCACATTGATATCTATATTTTCCAAAGTTGGATGGAATAATGCTTGTCCAAGCAATACTGTATTCATTTGATATTTTGATCCCAGGAGGGAGGAGCCCTAGTGGTATGGTGGGTACGCATTGGTCAGCAGTTGGAAGCCCCCAGCCACTTTGGGGGAGAAACAGGAGGCTTTGTACTCCCATAAACAGTGACCATCTCAGAAGCCCACCAAGAGACACTAAGCGAACTGTGTCAATCATGTCCCTGAGTGGGATGCTGGCAGGGGGTGGTGGGTGGGGAAGCCTGTGAGTCAAGTGACAGCCAAAGGACAAGATTCATGTGCTGTTCTTCAGCAGAGTTTTAGTATTTTTTTATTCAAAGGCACCCACATTCTTAAAAATGAAAACTTCTTCTCGAGTGCAGCTGCCACTGATCAATGTGCAGCATTTACTGATGGAGCTAAAACACTACGCTAATTTGCTTGTGGCTCTCTGAGAATGCTCTCGTGTTGTGGCAGTCATTCTTATTGACCAGTTGCCATGCGGCTTCCAAGCAGGTGGCTTTATCCCCACGTGGTCTCAGCACACGCTCCTGGTTTAGGTCCTGCTAGGTTTCAGCGACGTGCTTGTCTTAAAGACTTTTACAGTGCTTTGTCTATAATATAATGCTGATTAGTATTTGGAAACGGATGCCCTTAACTTTTTGGAGAAGGAAAGCTCAAAACTCCATTGGATCCATTCTGCCTTATCTCTTTTTTTTCGTATAAGGCATGGTAGAACTGTCCTGATGGGTGCAAATCTTTTTTTTTTCTTCAAAACCATTATTGGGACTTCATACAGATACCGTATCATTTAATAATTTAATACCATCAAGCAGTATTGTACAATTGCTACCACCGTTTCCAAACATTATTTTCCTTCTTGAATTCCTGACATCAGCACTCTTTTAGCCCCCATCCTACCCCAATGTATCCCTTATTCTACTTGCTGTCCCTATAAATTCATCAATCCAGGATTTTAGATTCCGAAAAAGAAGAAAATATATTAACAAAAATTCAAGAAAATGACCCTCAATGACATAACACATTGGAGAAAAATCTCAATATGAACACACACAAAAAAGTACAGAAAATGTAGAAAACCAGATCAGGCCTAAGGTACATCCGAGGGGATTTAAACTGACAAGGTTTTAGCGCCATTCAAGAGTTGTCATTTGATCTTGTAGCGTCATCTTTCTAATGCACTATATTTAGCAACCATTTTCCTCCTACCTCTCTATTATGGAAGCGAAAGTCTCATCTTTCTACTTAAAAGCAGTTGGCAGGTTTGAGCTTCTGACCTTGTGATTAGCAGCTGAACAGATAACCCTGTGTGTCACCCAAGCTCCTTTTTTAGCATGAAATCGTCACTTAAGGAAAAAGAGGAAAAATTAAAACACTAACAATCTTATAACACATTATGCTCTCGTTGCACATAGGAAGACTTTAAAATTATATTCACAGTGGTGGAATAATTTGGAAAATGATATCAATAATAGTTAGTTGTACAACATAAAGAGGAGACAGCATGACACTGACTTATACATATGGAAGTTGTAGAATTGAAGAATGTTTTGTTGTGTATATTTTTGCCACCAGTGAAAAGCATAATTACACAAATACCAGTGGGTACAAGGGAAAAGAAAATGTTCTAAAAATTATCATAATGGGGCTGAGCCCCGGGGGCGTAGTGGTTGTGCGCGGGACTGCGGCCCACTGGGATGGAGGTTCGATTCTGGCTCCCAGGAGCAAAGGCTGGGCCTCCTACCCACCACCAGGGCAGTGATGCCTAATAAAAAATAAATAAATAAAAATAAATAAAAATTATCATAATGATTGCACATCCCTTCTTCATGTGATGGGACTATTGAATGATATGGTATGTAGATGAAGTGCCAATAAAACTTAAAAAGAAAAAGAAACAACTTTATAACACATTGTTTTGTTAGTACTCATGCTGTATAGGAAATATCACATTATAGCAACTTACCACTGTATTTCACACATAATCTATGATTAAAATTGATTTTTTTAAAAAACAACATTACCAGAGATCTAGATAATCTGGTAGGGGAGGAGATCCTAGGAGGGTATGTATGACACAGGTGAGAGCAGTTCTGGTGACACCACTGGTCACTATTGAATTCTAGCGGCAAGAAGTTGGAGACAGGTACAAAGTGGAGATAATAATAATACCACTTACACAGTGTCAGTCTGAAGATTAAATAATCTACATCTTTGCTTGTCCCATCATTAGACTTATGCCTTGACCTCTGTCAGCCTCTCCAAATATTTGTTTTTTGAAATCTTAGCATGAACTATAGCCACCACCATCCCCCACAACACTCCAAGATACCAATGTCTGGAATGTCAGCAGGTTGGCTTATGCGAGCCCATTTACTTGGATGTGGATAATGATCTTCACACCATGCTAGTTCCTGTACAAAAAGATAACGTCTCTTTTTCTTCCCTTATCTTTTCTCCCCACCCCACGCCCAATGTAACTTTCAGTTTTCTTAAAAACTCTTTGCAATAAATCTTCATGATCAGTGTGTCTCTTGAGAAAATCTACTCAGGCAAGCCCTTGCAAATGTGTAAAACCAGTTGCCATTTGGAGTTGAATGGTCTGTCTAGAATTTAATCACTCCAACAAAACTCCTCAGAAACTGCTGTTCTGATTGGAGCATTTTATTTATTGGTATATTTGATTGACCATACCATAGACAAGTGTCTACTGAGAGAATTTACCTGTTCCATTTATCCCAAAGACAGGTTCGAAGAACTTTTTCTGAGGAAACGTGGGAAGAAACCAGGCTTGTGTAAACTGGAAACAAAATAGCAGACTTTTTGACTAACCCTCTGACTGAAGAAATTCAGGACTCCCAGATTACACATTGAGAGTCACTAAGCCAGATTCTCTTACATCCCCCTTGGGCTATACTTCTGTGACACCTGTCAATCCTCTCATGATCCAATTAGCTTTGTTTTGAATTTTTGATTGATATCATGTGTGTTCATTAAAGGAGGGCAGTATGCTGAATCAAAGAATCAGAGTATGTGTGATATTTTGTTATGAAATAACATATGTTATTTGAGACACATGTTTCTCTGGACTAAAAATTCACATTTTTACTTTGGATTTGGGGTAAAATTGTGTGGGGCACATATATGGTAGTTACATAATCTGGTGTCAATTTGAGTGGATTACAAGTGAATGGAGTGGAGTCTGGTCTGTCAATCAAGATATAATGAAGGAAGTCTCTCTGTGGGGACATGACCCTCTGAGAATCCTGGAATTTCGTGTATTTCCTCCTTGGAGGTGGGAGAAGTCTCTCTCGCTCTCACTCTCGCTGTCGTCACTTCCTGCAAGACAACCCCGAAGAGAAGCCACATGAACTTACCCTGTTAAGCCCTGGGAACTGGAGAAGACACATGGAGACAAACCTCTGCCAGCACAGAGATGCTTCTAGTGTCACTAACTTTGCATCCACTGGCTTGGGGTCATCCTGCATTCAGTGTCTCTGCCTGTGTTTCGTGAGTCTGAAGAGGACTTCATAGATTGGTATCAGACATATGGGTTAATATCGGACTTAAGGCCTTGGTCTGCACTGGGCTGGGATGTTTTCTCAATATTCAATTGCTCTTGTACATAAAGCTCTTTCTTATACACTTATGTGTGTCCATGGATTTGTTTCTCTAGTCTACCCACACTAACACAACATGTAAGGGAGTTTCAGAAACTTCGTGGGGAAAAAGTCAACAAACCCAAACTCCACTATCTCTCAATTCTATCCTTTCATGAATTTTGTGAAGAGCGCTCATATGTCCCTCTGGGCTTTGTGCTGCTCTCTAGCTTCCGTGATATAGACACATAGTTTAGGATACCTGAAAAAGGAACTCTGGTTCCTTAGTGGTGACACATTGGGCTGCTAACTGCAAGGTCCGCAGTTCAAAACCACCAGCTGCTCTATGGGGAAGAGAGAGGCTTTCTACTCCCACGAAGAGTTTCAGTGTGTCTCAGAAACTCATAGGGGTGCTTCTACCCTGTCCTAGATGACTGCTATGAGTCAGCATTGATTCGATGGCAAAATTAATTTGAAAATGCAGTATTTGTACAAACATGAAGTTATCCCAATAAAGGCAACTTCAAGATTACTGCGAGGCTTTTCTCCCAGTTAAAAAAGTCAAGAGGCAAAATTTTTTATAAAATCACCTAAGATGCATCTTCTCAGAAAATACCTTGTGAAAACAGTCCCGTGTATGCCTATCCCTTCTATCATAAACAGCTATGCAGGTATCCTTCTGAGGGCTGCAGGCATTGTTCATGAAGAAGCAGCTGTTCAGCAAACCCTGGAGGAGGGCGGCGATGCCCCTTGGATCACGAAAGACTTCGATACTCTTGATAGTGTTTGTCCAATGGAACAGTGGTTTCAACTTGGCTCAAATTAAAATGACCAAGGAATTGCTTTTGTCCTTGTGCTTTTCTCTCTGCTTTTGCTTTTAACCCCTCCTGGACCAGCAATCTGCTTTCTCCCCCTCTATGAGTCGCCCTAATCCCAAGACTTCGTATACATGGAATTATACAGTAAGCAACATTCAGTGTCTGGCTTCCACTGTATGTATCCAGAGGATCTCTAGCATACATATTCTTAGAGGATGTTTCTCTACGTCTCCTATTTCAAAATTTAAACTGCCTGTTTACACACACATATGCAAGAAAACAATGACTCTAAGTAAACACATTAGAACACTTTCTGCAAAGTCTAAAGATGAGATTATGCCTATATGGTCTATCGAGGACAACTTAGATCAGTCTTAGTTCTGATAAAACCAATCTGGCATCCAGAAAGGTTTTATTGCAGAATGTCATAAGATAGCAAGGATCTCATACATGAAGCAGTATCTCAGTTTTGCTTGAAATTTCATTTGTGTTCCTGATAAATAGATTTTGTTGATTACAGCTCTCCTCCTTGTAATACCTTCTGATAGATAGCGTTTTTGACAACTTTAATATCTGTGAAAGTGCAGGGTAGAGCCCCATCAATCAATCAGTCAATCAGGTCATAGCCTGATGATGTCTTCTTGGGAATAAAGTCTTTTCTACCACAGAGAATGTGAGAATTTCTCCTTCCTCCTCTCTGCTCTTTCATCTCCCTGCCTGCAGGGGCTCTGCCTTCCTCCAGGGGCAGCCACCTATGCACCATGGAACTGGAGGGCTATAGGCACCTTGCCATGTTTCCACTGACCCTGGGCCCACCCAACCCTGCACCCACAGGCTGGGATTTTCTTGTGTCTCACATCACCTTTCTGCCACATTGGCTTGTAGCTACATGAGTCTGACCCATGGACCCATGGACTTAAGTTGGATGGGGCATGGTAGCTTTCTGTGTGTAAGATGACTTCTTGCTACAATGCTCTTTCTTATATATATAAGAGGGTCATAGCATAACGCACACCTGTACAGGGAATAAAGTTCCTGACCTCCCCACATGAGTAAAATACGACCGACAAATCACACAACAAAAGAAACCCACGCCATCCAGCTACTTCCAACTCCTACGTGGTAAAGTTAACACAGTTAGTTAAAAGCAGCGCAGGGGGCTGAGCCCCGGTGGCGTAGTGGTTGTGCGTGGGACTGCAGCCCACTGGGATGGAGGTTCAATTCCAGCAGTGGGGCTGGGCCTCCTACTCCCACCACCGGAGAGCAGTGACACCTAAAAAAAAAAAAAAAAAAAAGCAGTGCAGGTTATGTTCACAGAGGGCAAATGGCAAGACCATAGACTTCTTTTAAACCCTTTTCATGACTTATTGCTCAATTCAGCAATATAATTTGAGTCACTGCTAGCCTAGATGCTGGGGGTGTGGGGCAGTAATTCAATCTTGGTTATTTTGGCACTCACTGTCTAGAAGGCAACTGGTCTGGAATTTGAAGGCCTCCCCCTGAGAATCTAAGGTAGATCTCTGCAAACCATAACCCTCAGGCCAAATCAAGCCAGGAGCCTGTTTTGGAAATAACATTTCATTAGAACATAGGCTCATTCATTAATTTACATATTTCTGGGTGCTTTGGGGCAATAGGCAGATTGGTGTAGTTGCAATAGGATCCTTATGGGCCTACGAAGCCTAATGTATAGGCAGGTGTTGCTTACTGTCCATTGGGGGCAACTTCAAAGCCCATGTTATAGTAAGTAAAAAGATCCTGCTGGAAAAAAATTTAGAAACTTTGATGAAGTATAAATATTAAAATGAAGCTATAGTCTCTTGATATATTCTGCCATCTAGGCCTATAGGCCTATTAACTTCTGAAAGCAGTATTTCTACCTCTTTCTACTTCCCACAAATACTCTGCTCTTTGAAGTATACCACATCAAACCAGGAGTTTGAGCATGCTTGAGAGACTCAACTCATGTTCCCCTTAAGTACTCTTTGAGGGTGGAGGGCAAAATGAAGGCATGATCAGGACTGAGGGACAGGGAAAATAAGGTTTTTAAGAGAAATCCTTACAACCATGATGCAGTTAGCAGCACAAGACTTAACCCACAGTGCTGTCCAACTTCCTTGATTTGTGCAAGTGTTGCTGGAAATCATTTCTACCGGTGAGTTCGGTGGTGCTAAAGAAATATGAGCTAACTTGAACTATTGCACCTTGACCACTGGTGACGAGGGATAGAGGAATCTAAATGGTCTGAGGATCCTATGTCTGAGGATCCAACTGCATCGTGTGCCCTGATATCTTAGGTGGATTCCATCACCCAGTGATGGCTGCAAAGGTGGGTAGAGCAACCTGAAAACATTGTCACACATGCTTGGAGGAAAACATTCAAGTAAGACACAGATCAGAGTGTCTAAGGTAAGAAGCCAAGAGTTCATGCAGCTTTTGATAAGACGGTAGAGTGTACGTAGTGTGCCTTCTCAATAATAAGCCCTGAGAGGCGCATGGGAATTGATCCCAGATGGACTGCAGTGATGACAATCTATCCAATGGTTTGGTTGTAGACAAGGAGACCCATGTCTTTCTCTGCTTCCAATTAGCATAAGCCAGAATCTTCACCAGATAGGAACCCATATCAGGGAAGGGTCCAATTAGTTTGTCCATTCACAACAACTCATTTATAATAAATTACTTATCTCGATGAAAGGGATATATTACCTAAGCCTCCATGAGTTAAGGTTCCATTTAATTTACCTACACTTTGGACACAGGGCTTACTCTGGCTGAAAATAATGGTCTGTGTTTTCTTCTGAATTCTCCTTTGAACTGAAGGATTCCTAAGCACCTTCTCTATCCAAACAGAACCAAACCAAAAACATTTTCAAACACCTAACTGCTAAGTCTTATGGTATAGACAAGAATGGAATCTGATCCCCCCCCCCACCCGCATATATCTGAAAAAGTCTGTTTCATTCTCCCACTTGACTTCATGGATCAGAACCCACTGGAAGGATTCTAGTGCCACCACCACCACCTGCCATTTCACATAGGCAGACATGGAGACTTAGGGAGGCAAGAAACCAAAGACTGACCCAGGACCAGAAGCCTTCATTTCGAGTTTTCTCCTCCAGAAAACTCAGAAAGAGCAATGAGGGTTAGAGAAATGAGGAGGACTCTTTAGCACCCTCCGGTAAGCACAAACGTCCGGAAGGCTCGTCTCCTCAACCAGAAAATCTGAGCTTTTTCAAGAGACGGCCACCTCCTTTCGCCCTAATACACTCTTCGCACTTGTTTTACGACTGAAAATCTAGCACCACTTCCTGGAAGCTTTCTTTAGAAAACAGATCATCCTGGGAAGACTATGGGATTTTGCAAAAGAACAGGGTTAGGCAGCACTACCAGAAACTTCCTATCTGGTTGAGACGCTTCGAGATATCGGGAAAGACAGCAGGAAGTGAAAAGAAATATAATTTCAGATGAAACTGCTCCTCAGGAACAAATATGGTTTCTGACAGTTCTGACAGTTCTTGTCGAAAAAAACAAAATTCCCAGGAAGTTGCTGAAAGACCTAGGGTTGAAGTTCCCAAGGCCTTCCCTCTTGGTATAAATACACTCCACTGCCTCTCATCTTTGCCCTACTGTGAGGCTGAGAATGACCGGAGAGAGAAGCCGGGGAGGCAGCGTCTAGTTGAGGATGGCTGGGTGGTGTGCAGAAAAGAGGATGGCTAGCTTGGACTATAACACTTTTGTTTGTTTCCATGAAGAGATAAAGGCAAAGCTATTAGTAAAATGAGAATATCAACCACAAGTTGAGTTTCCAATTCATTGGAGCAGTTTTATGGATTCTCTTCCTTGGGCTCAGGATGGTATTTCAGAATTTAGGACATGCTCTCTTTCCTGTAGAGCGGCTGACTGTGGCTTGGGCAGGGTAAATACGTGTTCATGAGAACAAATCACATTTCCAAACAATCACACAACTAAGCAGAGCTCTGCAGGCTGGGTGGGATGTCCTGGGGAAGGGGAAGATTTGGGTGAGGGCTTATGGATTTTGAAGAGATGAGGCAAGGATGGCTTTCTGAAATCCACACTGCAGCTGCATTTGCAGCAGGGGCTTATACTGGATATGGAAGGTTTAAAACAAAAAGGAAGAAGGGGAGGAAAGTAGGAGGATCTTCATGTCAAATGTGAAAGAAGAACAAATGAGGATTCGGCAACCGACATCGCTGTAAAGGACTTAAACCCAAGCCACCACAGGGCTGTGGAGTCAATTCTAACACACCAGAGCCCCGATGGCATGGTAAAACATTGGGCTGCTAACCACAAGGTCTGCAGTTCAAAACCACCAACAGCTCTGCTGGAGAAAGACAAGTCTTTGTACTCCAGTAGAAAAATACTGTCACTGAAGTCAACAGGGACGCATAGTTCTACCCTATCCTATAGGGACAATGAATAAAGGACTTACTCTTCCAAAACGAAATGTGCAAAGTTAAGCACATGATGGAATTAGAGCATTTTGCCATTAATAGTTCAACGAGAAGAGTTATGACACCCAAATCTCTCAAAGTCCCTTTGTAAATCATTGTACTTGTTCTCATAAGAGGAAAAAAATCCTCTAAAATAACAAAAAATAGCACCTAACTTAATTCTAACATTAAAACTAAAGTAACAAGACCCAGTCTGATAATATATTTCACAGACAACAAGACTGTTACTGCAAATCCTATAGAAGTCATGGCCTGATCAATTTTGTGAGGGAAATCGATTCTGTTTGTGTAGTTCTTATGCGGATTTTGAGATGAAGCAATATATATTTTTTAATACTTAAAAGTCATACATTCTACTTTTCACTACCTGGTGAAGCAATAAATTTAATTAGCCCTTTAAGGAACACTAGTGACAGGAATACTTAGAAGCTCAGCTATTAACGGAAAGGTTCTAACCTCCCAGAAGATGGAGACAACCTGGCCTTGCTCACCCCATGGGAATGGTCTCCTGTGGCCACAGGTGCCCTCTGAGTCAGAATTGAGTTGGCCACACCCACAGCAACATGGAACCCCAAAGGCCACAGCCTGTAATAAGAACAATGCAATTGTATCTTTTATATTAACAATATTATAATTCTATGTGTATTTTCTAGACCAGGAAACTGATGGGTAGAAAATTTAAGTTATTATCTCTTGTTCACAATTAGAAAGTGTATTAGACTCTTTGGAGCAAATTAGCCAATGTAATTTAGAGCTCGTTACAGAAAGCCCCTCTGTCTCTTCCCTAAGAACGAGAGCTGAAACACGAAATCAGCTGAGCAACTCTACACCCTGCTATTCTCCAGCCTGGAGGATGTCTCTCACACTAGCTCCCCTGGGAATCCAACAAACTTTCAGATATCTCAGAGGAATTCTTTTAACTACATTTGGAAAGTGTCCCACATTCTTACAAATCATACTCCCAGGAAATTTTTCTTGATAAGAAATATTTACTTTGCCCAAGTCACCCTCATGATTTCCCTTAGCATTGCTACACCTCTCTCTACCTATTTGTTTCTCTCCCTAAAACAGTGGTTCTCAACCTTCCTAATGCTTTGACCCCTTCATACAGTTCCTCATTTGTGGTGACCCCCAACCATAACCCTATTTTCATTGCTACTTCATCACTGTCATTTTGCTACTGTCATGCATCAGGCAACCCTGTGAAAGGATCATTCGACACCTCCCCCCCCCCCCCCCCCCCCCCCCCCCCCCCCCCCCCCCCCCCCCCCCCCCCCCCCCCCCCCCCCCCCCCCCCCCCCCCCCCCCCGCAAAAGGGGTTGCGACCCACAGATTGAGAACTGCTGCCCTGAAGCATTTATCCACTTTACAAAACAAAGCCGTCGATAGGCCCATTCACTCTCTAACCAAGCAGCAAATACCCTTCTGTTGGCTCATATTTATACTCTTCCTTCTGCTCTCATCACGCATGCCCTGCACATCGTCGGCATCTCCTCCAGTAAAGAGTTACTGCCTCAGAAACCCACCGGGGCACTTCTGCTGTCTTTATGGTCACAATGAGTCGGCATCCACTCAATGACAGCGAGTTTCTCTGAGCAATGATGTGCCGCGATGGAGCACAAAAAAGCTGGTTGAGAATCGCCTTCAGAATGGCTCGTGCTATATTTGACACCACTCAGTCACGTCTTTGAGGTGGGACAGTGGGCTACGAGTTGAGCTACTAACCACAAATGGGGGGTTCAACCTACCAGCCATTTGGTGGGAGAAAAAACACCGCTTCTGTTTCTGTAAAGAATTACAGTCTCAGAAACCTGCAGGAAAAATGCTCCTGCTTACAGGGTTGCTACTAGTCCAAATACACTTCAATGCAGTTGAGTTGAGTTGAATTGAAACATACCTTTACAGTTTTTATGCAATACAAGTTCCCTCTTTATGTCTTGGCCACTATTGAGGGTTAATGAGTTCAGTGCTTCCTACACGATGTCATTTCTAGCTGCCATCACATCAGTTTCCACTCCACAGGAGCCTCAGGCACCCCTGGCGCGAGCGATAGTTATCTATGGAGTTTTCGTTGAATGGCTTTTGGAAGTAGTTTACCAGGCCTTTTCTCTTCATCCACTTTTAGGCTAGAAGCATTCATTTTCAGTATCATATCTTCCTCCCCCCGCTAAATAACGTCACTACCTTGAGGCAATTCAGTAGCATAGAGAACCTATCGGAAAGAGTAGAACATCCTGGTGGGCTTTTGAGGATGAAAGTCTTTCCAGAACCACAAAGCCTCCTCTTTTCCCACTGAGCAGCTGGTGGGTCTGAACATCTGGCCTTGTGGTAAGTCGCCCAATGCATGACCCACCACACTATCATGCAGTTCTGCTCTGATCATGTTGTGGCAGCCCTTGAGAAGAACTGGCCAGGAGTCGAACCCAAGACCCCTGTCTGTACTGAAAATGCCAACTCTACCCCTGAACACCCATTAACCTCTCTCATAAACAAGTTATTATGAATATACATTGTATATTATAGATATATCACCTCTTAAAATGGTGGAGGAAGATGCAGATCAAGCATAGCTGGCATACATGCTTTATTCCTAGCAATTCTTATGAAATTTTCTTTGGGAATGAAGGGGAAACAATTAGCCAAATGACATTTATAGCTATTTGTCGATTTTATTTATCCATCTGTGCTTTCATTAGCTCTCATCTTTGACTGCAATTTCCTCTGCAAATTACATGAGCAAAATTAAGTAGACTTCTTTTAGACCTTGTTCAGAATCTTCCCCTGTGACTTGCAAATTTGACTTCTGATACTTGGGCCTAGATGAACGTCTTGTATATAGCATTATTATCATTGTTTTCTACTACTTTGAGGGTGGGAACTTATAGCTAACAGCTAAAATTGAATCCAATGGGAACAGCTTGAAGTCAAAACAATATCCATTCGCCTTAGTTCTATCTTTTCCACATCCGATCTTTTTCCAGAGAATCACATTCTTTATGGTCAAAAAATCCAATTTATTATCTCCTTAGTCACTTTACACACCCCAGAAACTTTGTTAACCTACACACTCAAGTAATAACCTTTATACACTTCAGTCTTTATCTCCCCCACCCCCCGAAAGTCCAAAGTTATTTAGGCGATGCTTAGGAAAGCTCTACCATTGATGCCAGGATTTATAATGGGATTACTCGTCTACTTGAATGCATCCTGCCCTAGGATGCTCAAAATGATTATACATCTATCCACCCCAAAATCTCTAAGCTACTTTATTAAATATAATAAAACTGGGATGTATTTGCAGGAGACCCCTGGTGGCTTCATGATGACTTCGCTGCCAAGTAGCCCCTTTGCTTTTTAATCCTGGAGAGTGGGCTTTGCAGCAGATGGGTCTAATGCCATGTATCATTTGATTGCTTGACTGCCGGTCTCCTGGGCATTGGGAATGGGGAGGGCACACCCTAATGGCCTGCGGGCAGTTGACTTTGCTTTTCAGAGATGGCAAGAGGATAGAGTGAGGAAGATTGCCACTTACCTGGTATTTTTTAAAGTAACGTGTTAAAAAACATGAGAATGGAAATTTCAGAGTGTCTACATGTGTGTTGGTTATGGTGAACTTTGATTTTTAAAGAGCGTAATTTTTGAAGCTGCCCATTGTCATCTTCTTATTCTCTTCCTGTTTGAAACCTACCTATTGCAACCAAAGTGGCTGAAGTATCTATAAGAGAACATTGTAAAACCATTGTTTCTATCAATAGCATGATCTAATTAGCCTATTATCCTGTGATTGACATTTGATCTTATAAGCAGCATGTAATGAATGAAGATGAGTTTATAATTCCTAAACAAATATTACACAATTAAATCAAATAGACATAAATGATCAATATTTATTTTCATCTAGCACATTAAAGACAAGATATATAATAAGAAGAGAGTCCCTGGAGCAAGCACAGTGAAAAGGGTCATTAAGCATTTTCCAAGCATTCCTGCTTCTCAGCACCCCTAAAAGTCACAAAAATAGAAGGATATATTAAAGAGTCAGTCTTAGGCCAGTCTACACCTTAATGAATGAAATTTGTAGGCCACAACTAGATTTTTCTGTTGAGGAAAATCCCATAAAGAGATAGGGGAGTTAGGTTCATATTATGGGAGGTATTTCTGAAAGGGCTGTATAGTTGGAATCACCTCATGGACAACAAGAAATAGACATACAGTGACATACAAGTTTGCTTACATTTAACCAAACTTTATAGCTAGGCTTTTTGATCTTGGGAGGTGAATTTAACTTCTCTGTGCCTCAACTTCCTCATATGTAAAATGTAGATAATAATTTTAGCTAACTAAAACTGATCTCCATCATACTAGGTCAGGCACTTAACAGTGTTCTTGCTGTGTGCCATGTACTGATACAAATCCAGTGCTGTTATTTGTTAAATGAATCAGCAAACATATTCAGAAACCACTTCAGAGTGTGGATACTGAGGTACGTTATCTCACCCCAACCATACCAGCAATCTTTTAGTGCCTCTAATCGAATATACCTTTTAACTTATGCATGAATTTCATTGGACCACACTCTGCGTAAGGTAAAACTCATGGCCATCAAGTCACTTCCAATGGCTAGTGACCCTACAGGACAGGGTAGAATTGCTCCTGCAGATTTCCCAGACTGTCACTGGTGAAGAGTAAGAAAGCCTCCTCTTCCACCCTCTGAAAGATGGTGGTTTCACACCACTGATTCTGAGGTTAGCAGCCCAGGGAGGAACCGCTGTGCCCCTGAATACTGTAAAGAACATCAGAATTCACTTAAATGTGAATCCTTATGTAATCTTAGACAAGATCTCAGGATCAATAACATTAAATAAAAATACCTCAATGCCTTCAAGCCATTGCTAAAATTTAGGGAAAATATTCGGTTCAACAGTTTTGACCGGTCACTTGTGATGCAAAATACAGGAGGGGAATGATAACCCCCAAACTACCCTTTCCATATGTAACATGACTCAAAACTATGTGCATACTAAACACAAGCCAGGAACTACAGGGGAGCAGGCCCATTCAACACTCTAATTCTGGGCTAGCTTTCATTTCTTTGGTATTTGTATCCTTTCTCTAAAAGACCATCATGGAGTAGGGCAAACTATTATTAGGCATTGATCAAAGCTTTAGCACAGGAGGGGGGTGTCAGGAGAGCTCTTTTTCCTTAGGATAAACCCTTTCATCTTTGTCCTCATTAAGCTCATTGCCAAGCATGAATAATGGGTTTGAGTCAAAGGGAATTAGAGGAAAATGCTTCATTATCTTCCAATTGATTCATGCTAATTGATCCCAGAAGGTTTTCTCATTTTGCTCCCCTCCTTGCATCAATCCTTCCTGTGTCTTATGACAGTCAGCCCTTTACACTCACCATGGCCTTCACCTGGATAAACCATCTCATTGCATCAGAGGATGCACAATTTATTCGGACTCAAAGGCCAAGAGTACTAGAGGTGCAGGCCTTTACCTTGCTTCAGAGGCCTACACCTTCAAGGAAGAACTAAGTCTCCGGAAGACCCCGTGGAAATTAATAGCTTGGATTATGCTTGTCTGTTATGCTAGCATTATTTTCATAGTTACCATTTATTTGTAAAAACTTGGAGAGTTAATTTTCTATTTATGATAAAGATAAAGCCACAAAGTGCCAGGGTGGCACAGGAAGTCTGGAAATATGACCCTTTGAGAGAGAAAAATCAACACTTAAGTAAAAAAATGTCCTTGTACAACAGGCAATGATAAAAATGTATTCAACATGCAGAGTAGATTAAAGACAGCTCTTTGGCTAAATGCTACCTTCATTTCAGTAGGATTTGCGGCATCTGCTAATACCACCAGATTCCTGATGGTGCTGTCAGATAAGCATTGGACTGCTACTCACAAGCTCAGTGCTCCACTGAAAAAGATGAGATTACCTGCTCCCCTGAAGATTTCGCGTCATGGAAACCCTCGACAGAGTCACGATGAGTCATCGTTGGCAGGGAGTTGGGTTTGGGTGATAGAATTGTGATTAAAAGCATTCCAAACAAAGCAAAAACCCAGGTCAGTAAGTCAAGGATGACTCCTATGGACTCTCGGTGGCTTTCTGAGACTATACCTGTTTATCAGAGTAGAAAGTCCCGTCATTGTCCAGAGGAGCTGCTGGTGGATTTGAACTGCCAACCATTCTGATCTTAGCACAATTGATAACTACACCACCAGGGTTTTTTTAGTCTCTTTCAATCCTATCTAGCACTCTGTGGACAAGAAATTCAGCAAGAAAAGGTCCATCTGTGGCAGAAAGGATAAATACTTTGCTGCACATGATGCAGGATTAAAGAAAAGCAATGGATCCCTGCAGCACCTGATAACATGGAAGAACTTGGAAGCCATCATGCTGAGTGAAAGCAATCACTCACAAAAGGGCAAATACTGTATGGAACCACCATTATAAGCATTCCATATGAAGTCTTTCAGTTTTCATCCTAAAAGAAACAGACTTGGATGGTTACAGACTGGGTAGGCAAAGGAGGAAAAGGGAAATCCTAGACTAGAAGACAGGAAGGTGTTCACTTGGATGAAGGATCAGTCAGCATTCATGTTGAGGGAGACGAGCAACGAAGGACCGAAACAGAGCAAGGTATTAGGAGGTCTGATTCATTATTCAATGTAAAATTTAAAATCTGCTCCATAAACCTGTACTTAATGCACAATTCTTTTGCATTTTAAGCAGTAACAACAATAGCAGTAATAGCCCTTCCTTTAGAACAGCAGAGGCATTGCTCCACGTTTTATGTAGAGGATCTCGTTTCATCTTCTAACATCTTTTTGCTTTCACCATCTTGCAAACTATCATACCATTAACGGCGTGCACTACTTTTTAAGTCTCAAATTC